>JAQBSW010001649.1:0-126323 GCA_029291075.1 Eudiplozoon nipponicum
TATAAGAAGGACTAAATAAAAGTATCAGTTCGTATATGACTTAAAATTGCGTGTATTATGCAATACAGATAGCGCAGTTAATGACACAAGACTCCGAAGAAAATGTGCCTTGGTTTGATTCTCGTCTACGGTTAAGTCTGGACAAAATTTTAATATTTACCAATAAAAACGAAACCGATCTACAAGATGAACTTGCGTTGATACTCGATGCAATGTTAATTATATACCGATTAAATATGTATATAAGTCTGTAAATTTATGTATATATGTGTGGGTTTTTGTGTGTGTTTACTTAGATGTTGTTATGAATATGAGAGTAAATTATATCGAAACCAAACTAGATACTTTCTGCGTACACAAGCATGTAGATTTCGACTCATGTGTAAAATATATTCATAGAATGTAGGTATATTAATATAGTATGAGGATAATGAAAAAGTTCAAGTCATTTTAGTTCGAAATAGTAATAGGCATGCAGATGAAATGGGAATGTAATCCCTTTAACGCGATAGTTTTAAGATGTGAAAAATTACTTTCAGATGTAAAGGTATACTCCACGTATGATGACCAAACGTTTCGTTATGAAGAGATTTTGTTAGAAAAAATAAAACGTTTCACGGAGTGAAAAAAAAGAGAATATGCTAACGATGGTTTAACAAAAGGAATATTTATAGAACCGATCGAAGATAACGTTTAAAAGAAAGGAATTGTCAAATAAACTTTACGATAGAATGGGAAGATGATTGATGTTTACGAAATAGATTACAAACATGAAATGGGAAGACATTTTAAAATATCAGCAAAAATAACAAAGCAACCTTCTTTTATTTTACTATTATTATTATTAATATTATTATTATTATTATTATTATTATTATTATTATTATTATTATTATTTGTATTATTATTATTATTATGATTATTATTATTATTATTATTATTATTATTAGACAGAGACGGCAAGCGAAGTACTAAAGGGTGATTTAAAAATATTGCATGTCAGCTCATGATCACGTTTCACGTTTTCTTCAAAATATTCACCAGTCTCTATCGGTTGTCTTCCCCAAAGCGACACTTTATATAGTTAGAAACTAACTGAAAGGAACGATAACTGGTATAGAAGGAATATAACTATTTGATTATCAACATATCTACATTTAGCGTCACGAAAAGCCATATGAGCTTCCTTCTTCATAATCAGCCGTTACGAATTTAAATATGGGCAAATCTCTATGTAAATACATCAGCAGAAAAATATGTGAATATTTATACGAGTACACAAGAAACAGCTGCAAAAAACATGGTTATCATTATCTACTGTGTGACTCCTAAGTTTTGCTAAAACTTTTATTAGAACTTCTGGTGCAGGTCACATAAAATCGAGCATAATTTAAGCACTTCAAGAGAGACAGATTTTTTTTCAAGAGAAACCGCAGTTTGCATTAGTTCAACCGTTTATTACAAAAAGATTATTGGTACAACCTTCCAAATTCTGGATAGCTATAAATTGAAATTTGTTGAAATAAAATTTATTGACTAATATTTAGCAGGAAACAATATCAACTAGTAAAAACAAACAAATAACCCCGGATTAGACAAAAAATTATTTTAAGAAACATAATTGAGCTAAAGCCACAAGTGTGATACTTCCATAATTAATAAAGAAAAGTAAAAATAATATAAAACTAAGAGTCACTAAGCAAAAACAATATTATGAATACTAAGAAGAACTGATGTTAGATATGATCCGGCATTGGAAATAGATGCTAATAGAAGAGATATTGATTCTAGCATCCATTTTAATTTGAATTGCAACTATCCTTATCAGCTATAAATATTTATCTTATTATCAATGGCAATTAGATGACTTCAATTAAAATATAGTGAATTAAAAAAACTTCGAGAAATAAACAGTGATAATGGTGGCACTCTTAAGCCAAAAGTGATAGGAAAATTTATGCATGACAACTATTGGAAAGTGCCACAAATCTAATTTTGCATTCCTTATATATTCATTGTTGTTTGATGGTCGGTAGCCAATTTTCAATCGTCCTCTGATCATGACCACAAAATGTCGAACGCGTTAGTACTTGCAAAGATTTTGCTATATTATACGACTGGTTGATCATAGCTTTATTGGTGTTTATTTGCTGGTCGCAATTTTGATTTAAAGATAAGTTATTAATAACCACGAGCCGTCGTTTGTTCAATTGTATTACTTACATACAAAAAATAAACGTGTTATGTTCTTGACTGTATAGAAATTGTGCAGATGACGTTACTTGCCAAGTAAAATATATACTAAACTACTACTAGTGAGAGCCGCGTATCATATTTTCCATTCCAATCATACACATTGTAGTAGTATCCTCCCTAGCCAGTTTGTCGCCATGTTTTGATGGTTACCAAAGAAGGTCGAAACATGTACGGACGCGCGACTAACAGTGATTTTGATGTTTTGAGCGACTGGTCAACTACAGTGGGATTTGTGTGTGCCTCAAATTCGCATTCTTGATTTAAAGAAATGATGGCGAATTCCGCACGCAAATTTATTTCTTAGGTTTAGTACGCAGAATCAGACATATTGAAGGAATATTGAAAGATAATTTTATTATCGGACTTCAAAGAAAGTTTGCCAGTAAATTAAACAGCGTAAAAATATCATCAACAAATCATTTTAAGACTGTCCTTTAACTAGGGCAGTAAGCTTCCTAGCAAGTGTGAGATAAATGAGTCCTCAAATATATGAGGATTTTATGAAACCCCACTCGATAATTGCAATCTAATTTATGTGGATGAAAACCTGTGCTTAATAAAAATAGGAAGGTGGATATCAAACCTATTGTAAGTATGGATATGTTAATAGATACTATTTTTAAATTTACTAAGTAAAGGAGAATGGACAAAAAATTAAATGGGTCAGTTTTCGGCGTATATCAATAAGCATTCATAATAGATCCACGAGATTAATAACTGAATCCAGTGAATGAATATGTTATGAATGAAACAGAGTTTGAAAAATCTTATGGTTCCACTTTGAACGTAGTACTAATTACTGGTAGGAAACTACAACTAAACGAATTCGAATTGGAATCTGGCTCCAGTAAAAGAATAATGTCATTTGACTAGATTTAACTTATGTATAACTATAGAAATTTACTTCTTGTTTACCAATTTAATGACTACTCACATTATTATCTCTTAAATATTCATCTTTTATTTCTTGTTTAGCTTTTGAATCGTATAACTTAATGAGGCCTTTCCTCTACTACGCAATTTTATTCTGACTTTCATTTACTTGAATTTTATATCTTAATTAAGCTTAATATTTACACACTAATGTTTTGATAATTTATCCTGTAAATAATTTACAACGTGTTTATATAATTTTGTATTTGTTTTCCTCCTCTCTAACCGCTTTTGCACTTAATTTGTTGATTTAAATTGTATAGAAAATACGAGCTAACTTCTAAATAGGTACATTAATGATGCAATAAGTGTTTAGTCTACACACAAACACACACATATACACACAAAGCTTAACATTTAATTCCGGCGCGTGCACAAATAAATTACATTCAGAAGCTGTAGTGTCAGTTAGGTGGACGTACGCCTGCATGCAATATGATTTAACCGAATGACTAACAATTATAAAAACATTCGCACACAGTTGGCGCACGCTTATCTAGGGCAACGTCAGCAATTACTGTGACTTATTCATTAATTAGTGTAGATAAATCGTTCAAACGAAATTTTTATTTTAATTTATCAAGTGTAAATATTTGTTTCGATGAGCTGTCGACTAAGCATTATACACGGAAAGAAATCTCACGAAAAATGTTTCCAAGGTAAACACGCGCATGAGGTAATAAAACGAGGAACAGATGATAATTCAACATCTGATTACGCAACAAATTGTTTCTTTTGATATATACTTTTGCTTGCGTTTTGCTTTTTTGTATTAATTTCGAACAAAAGATTTTTTATTGATTCATAATATTTCATTTCAAAAAATGCACAAAGAAAAAAAATTTACCTAAAACTTTAGCAAGGGGCTATTTTTCACAAAAGCAAAAAAGGTAAATTTAACGCCATAATCTCAGCAAGCTCACCTGAAATAGTGCTCGAGTTATGAGATATTTCTGACGATATGACACATAGTAGAAACAACACACGGACAGAAAACCACCAACCACTGCAACGGCACCAATTATTGCAAAATAAATTAATTGCTGTTGGATGGCTGAGAAAATACCTGACGTTTGTTGGGTAATCGAATTGATAACATTGCCAAAAATTAAAATGTTCACCGGTAAGCAGACTCCTATTCCGAGAGCAAGTATAACGCCGAGCAGAAAAATAAGTTTGTCCAAACAACTTGAAAAAGCAAACTATATACAGGAAAGATTAAAAACAAATTTTCATTACCAAAGTGAAAAAGCTAACTGAATCAGCAAAGATATTTTTCAATCGCATTGGTAGAGATACTTTTTTACTGTTTGGGAAGCCCGCCTCCTTATCAGTTTTTGCAATCGGGGCTCCAGATTCAGCATGATGTACCATTATACCATTTGTTTTATATCTAAAGTTAGATGCAAAAAAACAGTAAAAAAAGAAAATTACATTTTATTACTTTCCGTAAGAGTGGAAATTTGATTTACAAAAGGTAAAATAGGCTTACTTGTACGCATATTGAAGCGCCGAGTCATAAAACTTACAATTTTCTCAGTTCTAGTCAAAGATAAATCTTGAAATTTAACTATGAGCAAAAAAAATACCGACAGACTGAAATCAAGCTGTCAATGTGAGTTTAGCCCAAACTCATAAATCTGAGGACGATATTGAAGCAGTACTTTATCTCATGCCAAATTCCCTTGTTTCTATTGTGACAAAATTCTTCATGACATCCCATAAACTCCAAAGTTCAATGATAAATCAGTGCAATTCAAAAAGTTACTTATATGACATAATCTTTTTTAATTGAATAGTTCCAAGCTTATCACTTAATTTGAACACGAGCAGACAAACATGCAAGTGCTATAGATTGAGTGCGCATTTTAGTCCCTGAATGAAATATGCAAAACTGCGCGTAATATAATTAAGCAAATTACAAGACTATAATCTAGCACCGGAGGCTTCACAAAGTGTTCGCTTCACAAGTAGTTAAAAAAACAACTGGCTTGTGAAACTAGACCTTAAACTCTCGTGTAGCCTACGCGTTAGATTCCGCATAAACAAACTGACCCTGGTGCTATGGAGCGTGAATATGCTGATTATCATCTCCACAAACAGTACTGCACCAGCAATGAAAACTGATGCTTTGCTAGCACATAACTATGTAAGCTGACGCGCAAACAAGGAAACATCAAATATTATAGAGAAGGCGAATAAAAACGAAAATGGAAAGAACTATCCGTGACGCGAAGACCTAAATGAAACATATACACTAGGATAAAAGAATCACAAGGCCAGATGGCAGTACAGCTTTCATGTTGTAATTATAATGTCGATTTACAACACGGCCTCACCTTGTAGTAAACTCTGCCGCCAATAAGAAACAAAACAAAAACGAGAAACTACCACAAGTACAAAACGACAGTTCATCAATGTAAAAAAAAACATTTGCTTCAACGCCATATAATAATTAAAAGCACAATTACGTGTGAGTAGCAAATGAACACTTGGTTGAGACTTATCATGACTTCTCCCCATTAACCTGACTTATATGAGAATTTCTAACAACGATAAAGCGCTAGAATAACAGCCTCGTGAGCCATAAATGCACATAAACTATTACATCAAAATTATGACCCAGTATTCAATGGTTAGAACATGCAACAAGATCGGCAAATATCAAGAATTCATGTCACATCACGCGAAGTTTCCAGCTATTGCATATGTAATAATTGTGATTGACTCCAAAATCTGTCACTCTTGCGTCTATTGTGCGAAGATGGCGCTGCAGTGACAATAGCATCCATCTGAGCGTACAGTCTCTAGTCTAATTTCTCTTCGCGGACTGTCTCTGGGCCGACAGTCTTTATTGCGTAGTATCGGCTACTACTGACGAGTCGGCAGTCAGCACGATACACGTGTGTACATGCGATTATACTTTTTAATAATGCTGATTTTCGTATACCCTTCTGGTCTTAGTTGAATTTATTTGTTAATAAGTACGCCATACCTCGAACATAATTGTTATGCAGAGTTTGATTAACTGTGATAAAAGTAAACGATAAATATTGAAATATAAATGGCCACCGCAGGCAACAGATCAAGTCAGACAACAAAAAAGGAAGATCAACGATACATTCAGACAGTTCATTTTAATTTTACAATGAAAAGAGACAAGGCTGCAATCATAAAAACGGAAGATAAAAAAGTAGCTTCGTCTGAAAAATTCAGTGCGATGAAATCTCCTTTAATACCAAGTAAAATATTCGTATCGGCATCACAATGATTTCGGTCTAAAAACTGTATGCATTTAAATGCATGCCTACGTAGGTTGTCAAATTAGACAGCCTAAACGAAGTCACCTTGTAATATGTTGAATTAAATAATATAAATATTAAGCGCAACCTATTAATCCAGCGCGTTTGCGCACTGACTAATTTAGACCTTGTATGCATCCTCAACAGGTATGTCCTTAACAAAACTAATTAAAAGCAATGCCGCGTTTTGCGTACGCGGGTAATAGCTGTACACGGGCAGTTACACAAAGATCCGAGTTGTCACTATTTCCAATTTTGTTTTGTCTTTGATCGGGTTGACTCATTTTTAATTCAATTGGAAATGCGGTTCTATCACATCTTTGTTTTGCAGCGAGTCAACCCGATCAAGACAAAACAAGAGTGAAAATAATGTTTCATCGGGCCATCTTTAACGCTACCATCAACATACCGCAAGCTCTGTCATCAATAACTCTAGTCTTTTTACCGCAAAATATTGGTTAAAGCCTAATTAAAAAGCAAGTTTGCCGAGCAGAGTAAACACCAACCCCATTTATTATTTAACCAGTCGTCGAAAAACGCCAGATAACTACCGCCAGCCGCAACGCACTGACGCGTTTCGACCTTCCATGATCATCATCAGAGTACGACGGCAAACTGACTAGCGAGGATCAAACCGCAATGCATATATATATGGAAATAAAAGTTAGATATGTGGCTCTCACCTCTAGCAGTCTCGCATACATTGAACTTGACTGGACATGTCGGCTGCACAATTTCTATGCAGTCACGCATTATGTAGCGCAAAACATTTTAGTAATTTAATAATTTCTCATTTTACCTGTCCTTATTATCTCTCCACCCACCTCGCTCTCTTCCTTTTCTTCTCCTTCGGGCTCTCTTTTTCTCATTAAAATTGTATGATTTCTTGCATGCCTTAAATAATGCAGAATTCTGTTGATTTATCAGTTTGGAAACACAAATGCTAAAGAAATATTTCGTATTACATCAAAATTTCATTTTCTCCTTTTCAATGAAAAGGTACCATTACCTTTACAAAAACTCGTTTCATTTTCATCCGAATGGGTAAAAATACTAGTCGAACTCCCAGAAAAGTAAAATAAAGAGATTTAACGAAAATCGTTTGCAGAAGAAGAACAGTTCAACGCAAACAATGGAATGCGCTTAAGCTAGATGCTTCATATATTCTGCGAATTTGTAAACTATGAAATGTGTAAGCATCTGTTTAAAGATGCATCCGAATATATTGCTACAAATGCATTTTTAAACAGTACGATTTAAAAACGGATAGCTTATTTTATTAATGCAGATAAATGAAATTTATTAAATTTTGACGTTTTCTCATTACAATATTTCATATGACATTATTCGAAACATAACAGCAAGGTATATAGACATCATACAAGACATTTTTATTACGGTAAAAAAATTTTAAATTCGTTAGACACGATCACTTCTAACCCTTACAGATTGTTTTACGGTAATCAAGAAGTAAATCCTTCAAGTCACATTGTAAAAATTGAGTTTACCTATTCAAAATCATAGCAACATTCAATAGTGTAATTATCATGCAACTAAAAAGAGAATAGGAAAAGAATGTTTAAAGGGTCATGTAATTTCCTGATAATATTCAATAGAGAAAAGTTAAGTGAAAACAAATAAATGACTAAAATCGGATAATCATATAGTAATTATTTAAAATACGACCCCAGTGGCACTAAATATATTCCTCAAAATGAAAAAAAGTCATTAAAATAAAAGTTATCAAGTAAAAGTAAAACCTAATAAACGAGATCAGGAAGATTTTGAGATAATTCTTAAAAAAAGAAGCAATGGACTTGTATGTGATCACATTTTTACAAATATACACAAGCCTTAAACATCAGAATAATAAAAAACAATTCTTTACTTTTTTATTGAGATCTCTAACTCAACTGTTATAAAATATCGAGAAATCTTTCTTATTTAGAAGAGTAAAAATATGGATGGGCAACTTAAATAAT
Source organism: Eudiplozoon nipponicum (assembly GCA_029291075.1). Taxonomy (NCBI): domain Eukaryota; kingdom Metazoa; phylum Platyhelminthes; class Monogenea; order Mazocraeidea; family Diplozoidae; genus Eudiplozoon; species Eudiplozoon nipponicum. Next base: position 8,474 of record JAQBSW010001649.1, read on the forward strand.
TAAAAATATTAGACGAACAGAAATGATTAATTAAGAGTTATTAATATATTAAGACCTAGAATTCTTAGCGAAAAAACTCGAAAAAATAATTAAAAATATTAGACGAACAGAAACGCTTTATTAAGAATGATTAATATATTAAGACCTAAAATTCTTGGCGACAATACTCGAAAAAATGTCCCAATGATGAATGCAGAATATAAAGCAATAAAAGAATAGTAAACTTTCATTCGTAAAAAATATATAGTAATAAGCTTTAAAATTAGGAATAAGATCCATGAAGAATATGAATTTAATCAGCTATACCACATTATATATATATATATATATATATATATATATATATATATATATATATATATATCACAAAAATGGGCAACACAAAAGAAAACAAAAACAAAATTAGTATTTTCGATGTTTGTGTGTGTATGTAACCTCCCTGGGTGGTGTGTTGAGAAAATCTTGCTAGAAATATGAGGAGACAAAAATTAAGTATACTAGCTTCACAACCGCAATAACAATAACAGAAAATAATGAAACGGTTCCGCCTAAAGGTGCATTTTCGATGAAAAAATTACAAACATTTAAGATTCCGTTCAATATCAACGCTAATTAATGAAAAATAATAAATCCGAACAAATCAGCAATGATCCGACTGACCCTTATTTCCAATTACACGACGTGATGGCTGGTTGTTTATCAGTCCCGTTACTCCAAAGGCTTCTACACCATTAGTACTAGACACAGGAAACTTTGGTCGATCTAATTAGCACCCACCTATTACGAAGAAGGGCACAGCGCGTACTTGGAAATTAGGATCAGTCGGATCAATTCGGAAATCATGAAATCACAAAAGAAATGGTGGATATGTTAAATTTGATAAACGCAATGCGCAACCAATAGCAACAAATCGAGACACGTTTGCATCTTTATGAAAGAAGAGGGTATTTAATTTCAAAATTACTTTCCCATAGGCAAAAATACAAATATATATAATTTAATATGAGATAAATTTCTTTCGCTCTTCCCAGTTATACTTAAATGAAACATATTTAAATATACTGATTTATAAATGTGTGACGAAAATAGTTACTTCTTACTTCTGTTTCTTGATTTGGCTAGTTGGTGAGTGTGTATGCGTTTGTGTTTGTGTGTATGTATGTTTGCATGTAAAGGTCATTCTCGCAGTATTGCAAAGTGATGTCTGATATCTGTTCATTATTGTTTTGATGGCTTGAGAATTAAACATTTTTGCGCATTGGTCACTGTTACATATACAAGTGCTATTTTTCCCAGTGTAGTTAATCGTTTCACCTTGTTGCGCAAATTTATCATTTCCACATGGTAACAGCGCCAGTGTGGTTTGTAGTGTTAAGCGCTCACATTGTTTGGAAACTTCTGTCACCGTATGCGCCTCTGTTATTTCCACTTCAGTTTGTTGCCAATCCGATTGTATGTTTGTTGAATCTAGTCGAGGGTCTGTTTGTTCTTGACTGGATACTAGTAGATTGTTGTTGAATTTTGTTATTCTTGGCCAGTCGATAAGGATATCATGTTGATGAAACTTTTGAATATTAAGGTCAGGTGCTTGTTGTTTTATATAAAGGACTTCATAAATAAATAATAATTTTTCTGATTTTGCTTTATGTAGAATTGTGAAATTGGTCGAATTGACAGGGTGCCCCGTTGCCAATATATGATCGGAAATAGCTTATTTTCCTGACGGTGGCAAGCCTATTTTAATCAATTTCTGTGGCAAATGTTGCTGGATTCTGCTTATCAATTGCTTCTTCGTACGTCCGATATATGTGCTATCGCACATACATGAGAATTTGTAGACTATGAATGATTTGGAGAGAATTGGCAATTGATCTTTGGCATCCAACCTCATGATTCTCTGTGTACTAAATGTCATAATAACTTTAACACTGGGAAAGTTGTCCTTAGTTATTCTATTCAGCCGCCGTGCAATTATTGAGGCTGGTACATCGCCTCTAAATGGTAAGTTTAGGAAAACCTGCTTTGACGGTATCCTCTCTAGTACTTATCTGCCGTGGTCTGATGTTGACATCAATGAAACGCTCTGGGTAGTTGTTCATTAGCAAAATTTTCCTGAAGTAGCCCAGTTCTTCCTCAATCTTGTGTTCAGAGCAGATCTTCCTGATTCTGTTTGCTAGGTTGTTTACTAAGTTTCTTTTGTGGGATTTTGGCACGCTACTATTGTAGTGAATGTATTGTCCGGTGAAAGTGGATTTTCTATGTATGGCCAGTGTGAAATCCCGTTTGCTTCTCGAGTGAGTTTGATGTCAAGGAAGGGAACTGTCGTCTTTCTCTACCTCGAGAGTGAATTTGATGTCTGGATCGACTCCATTTGCTTGTTTGAGAATTTCGGAAGGGTCTGCTGCTTCTGAGATGAACAACAAGATATCATCTACATACCTTTTGTAGAGTGCGCACTGGTCAATTATACCTTTTAGGCTCGTTTTTCCAGGTGATACATGTATACATCTGCCAGGAGGGGTGCGATGCAACTTCCCATAGCTACACCATTGATCTGGCGGTAGTATATTCCTTCGAATGTAAATTGCACGTTTTTAGTACTTGCTAATATGAGGTCATTGATGTCAGTGGTGCCTATAGGGAAGTCAAAAAACTCATTTTTGATGAGGTCACACAAAATCTCCATTGTCTTATCCAGTGGTATGTTTGTAAATAAGGATGAGACGTCAAGCGAGACCATTTTATTCTGTAGGATGTTCTTCCTCTTCAATTCATTTGCTAGTTCGAAGGAGTCCTTGATAGTGTTTGCGTTTATGATGCTCCGTATTGGTTCAGGTAGTTTGCAGAGAAATTTGGCTGGTTTATGTTGTGGAGCGTTGATCATTGACAAAATAGGCCACATCGAGGGAGCTCCTGAGGCTGTCAAGGCTTTATGAGTTTTTGGTTTGCCGTACAATCTTGCGGTGTTTATTCCGACGGGTTTTGCTTTTTGGATGTCTTCAATGAGTTTTGATCTAATCTCGGAGTCAGCCATCGATGTTAGAACGAGTTTTTCCATCTTTTTCAAAATTGCATTAATTCATAATTCGATGTGTGTTGAATCATCTTTCTGTTTGATGTCATGCTTAAATTTAGATTGATCATTTATTATATCGTTCATGGACTTCCTATAAGCGTCGGCTTCAAGTATAACAATTCCTGATCCTTTGTCGGGTGTGGCAAGTCGTATGGATTTGTCTGATTGGAGTTTTCTGAGTTCGTCTATGTGCTGTTTTGTGATGATTTGGCTGCCTTTAAATTCCTTCTTGTATTGTTCTAGTGCGCTTACTATCTCAGCTTTCAGTCCTTGTCCATTGAATGCATGTGGGGCGGTGTCTTTCGTTAAGTCATTGTAGAAATTTTCCGTTCCAGCCTGAATGTCAATAATGTCACGTTCACTTAGGTTTTTCTTGACTACGCAGAATTTTGCTCCTAAGGAGAGTAATTCTTTCTTTTATTTTGACAAGATCACTTTTGAATAATTGTGAATAAAAGCGTCTGGGTTCGTAGGAAATTTTGATTGCGTAGGAAATTTGTCCAGGTCCCTCGTGATGTCCTTGGTTTCTCTGTCCGCTGTTATTTTCATCAGCGTTTCTATCTTCTTTGAGAAAGCGGTGTATTCGCCGTCGTTCAGTCTTACAATTTGACAACTCAGTGATTGAATGATGCTCTCAGCATCTTTCAGTTTTGATTGGTGGTCCTCGATACCATTGAGCAATAAGCGACTTATAAGTTTATTCGTCGGTTTTTGGTTATTTCTTCTGCACTGCTTGAGGAATCGTTTTGGCACAACATCTGATTCTAAACACAATTTGAAAAACTTAATTCTTTCTAGAAGTTTGGCACACGTACAGTTGGCTGCAATATAAGTGTTTAGTTCCTCACGGGTAAAAGGCTGACCCCGCTCTTTGATAATCTTTATAATATACATGCCTTTTTAATTTAACACCGTATATTTATAATTAGGAATACAGAACACATTAATAACAAAGTGGATAAAGGCCATTTATTTCGTGAATACAACAAGGTGAAACGATCAACTACACTGGGAAAAATAGCACTTGCATATGTAACAGTGAACAATGCGCACAAATGGTTAATTCTCAAGCCATAAAAACAATAGTGACCAGATCTCAGACATCACTTTGCAATACTGCGAGAATGACCTTCACATGCAAACACGCATACACGCAAACACAAACGCATACACACAACCACAAACGCATACACACTTACCAACTAGCCAAAACAAGAAACAGAAGTAAAAACGAGTCAGATTTGTTACCGCTAGAATAATCAATTGAAAACCCAAAATGTATAAATATGTATGATTGTATAAGAGATGATTAGTATTCCCGAAATAAATGGCCTTCATCCACTTTGTTATTAATGTGTTTGTATTCCTATATATATATATATATATATATATATATATATATATATATATATATATATACAAAAACTAACAACGAAGCGGTTAAACAGACTAAATGTTTTTGGATTTTATTATATTTCTTACAGAATCATAAAGGATGCTTTTTAGATTAATAAATTGATTTCATTCCAAATTTAATTATTGACAATTAATTTTTTGATTATTCTTAAAGTATATCTCAATCTGATGAATTAAAAAGGAAACTATCGTAATGATGATAACAACTCAAATTTTTAAAAATACTATGAAATACTGATTTGCGCAAAAACAACAAAACTTTGAAGAAAAAAAAGAAAGTGATAATTAAATGAAAGGCAAAAAAAATAGATTATGTAAACATGAAGAGAGTGAAAAAGGAAACCAATCAATTGCGTGCGTTACCTCCAGTTCAAGTGAAATGCATTTAATATAGCTAAACTACGAGGTAACACACTTGCCGTTACCAGCAATCAAAGAGAAACAGCCGTTAATGTCGGCATCAAATATTATTTACCAATATATATGCGCAAGTTGGCGATCAACTTACGTAGGCCAACCGACCAGATGGTTCATTACTCGAGTTAGAGAACATTTTAACTTAAACATCTGTTTTAAATCAAATGGTTAATACACGTCTGCAATTGCGCGTCACATCATTAAAACATCAAACGTATGTTCTCCAGACATAGCAGTAATAATAATTACTAATTTCAATAACAAAACGGAGCTAGTCACATACGAAACCTTATGGATAAACAAATTGCAGCCGAATTTAAGCAAGCAGAAGAAGCAAGTTCAGGCATTGAGCTTGAACTGGAGGTGACGCACGCAAGGTGAAAATTGTATATTGTAATTAATAAAATAAAGAACAATTCTCAACGATATGTAATAATGACCCTCTTTATTTGTTAAAAGAAATTGATCGCCAACTCGAACTTATTGGGCTATAATTTTAATAGAGATGGTCGAAGATGCGCAATCAAATAACGATGTATTTACAATTGTGTATAAGGCACTAAAAACCACATGTTTATGACATTAGAGTGGCAAAATATCATAATAAACGCAAAAGCATGAACACACAATGAATACCTTAAGAGAGTTTGAACAAGAATGAGTTGAATCAAGTTTGCGGAAGTCAATTAAATACCAATTCTAGTTTTAAATCAGTCATATAACATTGCATAATTAGTGTTATATACTCGTATTTATGCTTTTCGCATTAGTCATCTTGAATACACGATCGAAGGCTATCGATCGAGGCTAAAACCGCAATATGCCTTGTAAAGCTAGATGCGATTCTTGCGTAAAAATGCCCTCATGCACTGTGTCCCTAATAAACGTAGACAGTTAGCAATGCAACACGTCAACATTTGAGAACTAATAATTTAATACCGCGTAGGCATAACATTCCAAGATATAAATTGCAGTTTGACCCTCGTTGGTCATTTTTCTGTTGTATTCTGATTAAAACCAATGAAAAACATAACGCGTCAATACGACTGACCGACGGTAGCTTCGCTCAATTTATGCTACGAGTTTAAGATTAATTTTTTTATTTCCGCGTATCCACCAACACGATCTAAGTAAAAGCATATTCTGTTTCAATATACAGAGCAGAACACGATATTAAAAATAGATTTAAATGCGCAAAAATCTAAAGAGTAGCATTTCAATAGAGGCTAAACTTTATCAATCGAGTGGTACTAACTACACAGTCACAAGACAAATTTTGGCAACTTAAATTAATACTTTTAAATTGAATCCATCTGCGAAAGAGCCAAATTGCACAGGTCTAAACCTCTGAGAAAGCCTTAGCCATACATAATACTTTGGGAAAAATACTAGACCCAGTACAATTTTATTTTATAAAAAATATTAGTCCAACAATGAGCATTCTATCATAATCGAATAATTACTTCCACAGTAGAATGTGGGCATATTGCAAAATAAAAAAATTTTTTTATATTCACATGAAAAACAATCTGCTGACTCGGCCAACATGAATAATTTCGTGCTCATGAAGAAAATGAGGAAACTTAGTACGTTCACGAGGAAAATTTTTAACTCAGTGGATTTGATAGATGTTTCTTTATAAGATTCTCTACACAGATTTATAACTGCCAAGTACAAACAGTGAAAGATGAAGATAATGGTGCGTAGAAGTCAAAAAAAGAGATTAAGAGGTAACTACTTCTCAAAACATTTGCGCAGAAACGACTATTTCGAAAGATTATAAGAACCTAGTAAATATTGTCAAAGGAAAGGAGATATCTCACAGGAGCACATGTGTCAGTAAGTTTGATTAATAAGTAAATACTATGGTAGACTAATACAAAAGTAAAATGACAAGAGTTAATTATATTATTCACAATTAAATGACTCCGATTTACAATAAATACTAATGACAAATTAGTATTATTAGGCTAGACTGATAAATAGCAGATTGCTTTAAAATGTTGCTTAAATAAAGGTCAATAAAATCAAAGAATTGATAATAAAAATAAACAGAGTTACTTTTAAATTGGAAATTTCTCATCTCTGATATGAAGACAATAAAAGAAACGGTTTTTGTGAACATTTATTAAAAATGCGTTTCTAGACAAGGCTTATTTAAAACAAGTTATAGCATATTCAACCCGCGTAGATTTCTGTTGTAATAGTAAAATCAGTTTGGTTATTATGCTTTTTGGTATATCATTATATGATGTACATATCCAACGAAATAATTAAATTTTAACCAATTATTTCATGCAAGAAACGGTTAAGTAAAGCTATCTCTCCAACTTAAATGAACCGCACAAGCTTTAAACCAAACAATTGAAAACTCACCAGAAAAGTAAAGCAGGCATATATAAAGCGAAGGAGTCAAGTTAAAAGCATCAGAAGTCTAACATTGTCCGGACAAAACTCTTGCCTCAAGCACATATCGTTGCATGTCTTGATTCCAATTTATTCCAATACCTTATTTAGCTAAGAACTCCGGACAGATATTTATGCTACCAGATAAAGAGGAAAAGCTATTTTGTACATTCTCTATGGTTAACATTTATATCAGTATGCCTGAATGAATATCCGAAGAACATTAACAATATTTTCATAGCGGCTTAATAGCATAGTTTACTGGAAGGAGACAGTGTTCAATAATAAATTTTTGACTTTTATATAAGTAACAATTCAATTTGAAACTTGATCGAACGTTATTTCATAGACAACAATTTATAAAAGTAAAAAGCATAACGAATTGTTCAAATTATATTTTTATGACCATCAACAAGGTAATCAAACATTTGGCAATAATAAATATTCCTGACCCCAATATTAAACAAGTCACGATAAAATAATACCAAAAGCAGAATTTTCCCTGTAAACCAGACTTTATCATTTTTTATGGTTAGTGCGTTCTTAAGATTCAGAAAGCTACAATGGTGGCTAATAATGAAAGGTCAGACTATCTGCCTAAATCCCTCACTAATTACTACCGACCGACTTTTCATTTACAGTCAACGCATAGCTATGAGTTTCATAGTTATACCACAAGAAAGAATCTTCATATCATGTCAGTGAAATTTTTTGCATCATTAGTAGTACTAGTAGTAGTTATTGATTAAGCTGAAATATAAGTTTGACATATATTTCTGCGATGATGTTCCATGCAATCCATTCCTAAAGAAGCAGCTGTGCAATTTAATAGAACCATGAGTACGCAAATCAACTCTTTTCATTCCAAGATAGTGCGGCAATTATTTAATTTCAGAGAGTCAAAAACATGATAAAGTCAGAAAAGATTTCTCAAAAGAATATAACACATTTTCTATAAAAAAAACTACATAAAATGCTAATTCAAACAGACATTTGTATTAAAACCGTTGTAAAAGGATGAAAAATCGAAACGTTTAATTTAATAAGACAAAGCTGTTATACACGTACATGATTTATTAATTTCCAATTCGTTGTGCCAGGTCGTCCTGCAGCGCATTCCTTGGAACTGAGTTTTGAGAAAATCTTAATACAAGAGCTCTACAAAATCGACTACCTGAACGCATTACAAAGTTTTAGCAGCAAAACAGAATTTTCAGACTAATTTCGTTATGTGACATTTAAAAATAGATTGGATATTTGGATATTTATATGATTACATGCCTGACAGCCAAAAACTATCGTGAGCAATGGTTTCAAAGAGATAAATTACCGTGAATTCGGCGCAATAAGACAGTTATTTAATCTAGAAAGTCAGAATGAAGTTTGCCTAAGTCGCCAGTTAACGACTGGACATAGTTTGGAGTTCTAATATATCTGGATTGTGATGGATCTTTCAAAATCCTGTGTTAAAACCTGATGTAACAGCTAAGGTATTCGGAAATTTTTCAATTATAGCCAATAAATGATCAATATGTGAGACTGAACACATATATCATATGGTGAAGGCAAGGCCCGCGTGTAAAATATTTAAATGGTAACATTATCCAGGTTGGGAATATATAAAATCTTTTAGAATAACTGAATCATTACTTTTGATGTAGGTTGCAATCTTGATATAAACATCTGATTCATTATGTACATTAACTTATTAGTATAAACTTTGTATTTTATAGATTTGAAAAAGCAATTCATCCGGTGGACTAGTTTCGTCCTTATTGGGAACTCATCATTTACTGTCCAGAATTTTCCGCGGACAGTAGGTGATGAATTCCCAATAAGGAAAAAACCGGTCTACTGGATGTATTGCCTTTTTACACTATACAATATTTAGTTTATACTGACAAATGTATGTACATAATGGGTTAGGTGTTTATAAGAAGATCGCAACCTCGATTGAAATTAATTGTTATCATTGCCCGCACAACCAATGTTCGTTTTATTATATAACTGAACCAAACTTAGATATATACTGATCATATTACAGAAATAAAATTTCAAAAAAAACTGTCGCGCATCGGTCAAATGCATTATTTGACATGTTAAAGTGTCTGTAATGGCATGTGCTATTGCAAGAATAGAAGCGCGTGTATAATTTCACCTGAATAGCTGTTAATAGAAAATTAATCTGGAAGAACTTTTAATTTTAAATAGTAGAATAAGTTTAATCAGTTATTTTTAGTTACAAAATAACGAAATTCATACTAAGTATAATACACCTTTAGTCTAGTGAATTGACCCCTAGAGAAGTTTGCCAGATAAAATCAAAAGTTTCCTTTTAAAAAAGTGGTGTTTCCAAATTTCCTCTAAAGAATTCAACAATGAAAGGTGATTGCCCATATTAATCTAGAAAACTAAAAGAAGAAGTTTCATGTATATTTATATGGAAATGCTAAACACTTGTTTAACAAGTTGACAACAGAACGCAGTCATTGAAATAAAAGGAGAAAAAGATTGAAAAGTCAAGAACACTGAATCCGTTATTTAACATAGATGGAATATTCGCTTGTAGATTTATTAAAGCAAATGCTGTGATTCGATATTCTCTGCATAATATTGAACTCCCTATAAACGGATTTCGTTATATGGTCAGACAAGTAATTACCTGATGTAAAATTATTCGACGGGCACACAAAGCAGGCTAGGGACGATCGAGAAGAAACAAAGCCCGAGAGGATCCGCATCAAGTACGAAAGGTGAAATGCAATATATTCAGTTAAAAAAATTTATTTTGTAACAACTTTAATAGAGGAAGTTGATTTTTGTGTAAACCCGTAAATTTAACCTTGAAGTGGTGCTCTTTATAATAACACTCATGAAGCTTCAGCTGGAACAAAACTAGTACCAGAGAAGAGAAAAATAAAGTTAACAAGGATAATTACAGCTAAGAGAAACAAAATTTTATAGACAAAACATCATGAATACCACACTGTACCAAAAAATTTAAAATATCTACCAAATCATATTGATAAAAAATAGGCAACACATCCTTAAGGCAAATGTATCCATGAAGATGAATGACCAGCTTGAGAGGTATAAAGTCACACAAAAGGTAACTGACTTTCCTAGATTCTAATATTTAAAGTACTTAATTATAACCTAACTAGAAACCAAGCACAATAGTAGAATTAGTTAATTCAGTATCGTATAAAACCAGAGCCATGGAGCATGTAATATCTTACAAGCTACCAAGAATATCATTCGATTTCGTCCAAATTCCACAAATTATAACTTGTTCGTCAACAAACACAAAAGTTAACTTTAAAATTCATTTGAATGAGATAATGAGTATATTTGTATAGCATCAAATCTAATTAACTAAGATAGTTTAGATAAACGTCATTACCATGAGGCTGTTGCAAACTTTATTGATGGAAGGATGCATGATACATTTGCTATTTGTGAAAAAAAGTTGTGTCCAAATGCTCGTGAAATACTCTCAGGCGTTGCAAAAAGAAACCGCCAAACGTCATATAGGATACTCAAGTATTTTTTGAAGTTAATATTTTGCGGTGTGTCAGCATTAAGGTTCTCAATGCCGCGTTTTGCGTACGCGGGTAATAGCTGTACACGGGCAGTTACACAAAGATCCGATTATAAATAGTTATATATTGAGTTTAGTTACTGAGACAAATTCTATGATTAAAATAGTGTTGAGTCAAATATATATAAATAGAATGGTTTTGGAACGAGGTTACCACATTTGCTTAAATCTGCTATTGTGATCAGTGTTGTGTTGCCTGATGATGGTGCTGGAAAGTAGGCACCGAAACGTCGCCAGTAAACAAAAATGTGATAAAACCGCATTTCCAGTTGAAGTAAAAACAAGTCAACCCGATCAAAGACAAAACAAAATTGGAAATTGTGAAAAATCGGATCTTCGTGCAACTGCCCGTGTACAGCTATTACCCGCGTACGCAAAACGCGGCATTGAAAACGTCATATAGACAAAATATGACAAAGGAAACCGTCCAAAAGATAATCATATCATTGTAGGCAAACAGATTACGTGTACTATCATCAGCATAATCAAATATGTATCAGCATGCTACACTAATGTATCATTGCCACGTTACAAACATTTCATGGATATCTGTAGACTAAATAACCATAAGGTCGCCGATTTCGAGTTTTGGAATTTAATTGTACAAACAACGGTCAAACTACTGTGAATTTGCGCAAAGCCCAATATAAAAAATAGTACCTGAAAGTCGATAACAATTAATAATGTAAGTCTTAATAAGATAAACGCGATATTAATTTGGAGGCCGCATATGAATTACTATTTGAACGAAAATCAGACTTATAACCTACAAGCATTGATTAAAGACTGGTATAAAGCTACTTCCTTTTATTAGACTTCATATCTGGAATGGTTCAATTGCGCAGTACGGAATGCATTGACGAAGCAAAATTTAAATTCGCTTAAAGATGTCAACACGAATGCAGAAATCAGAATATTACGCGCTGTTAAAGGCATGAGTGTCGTTATAATGTGAAAATCAGACTATATACAAAAGATGGAAAACGTGTTGAATGATAATGCAAAATTCACCCGTGGAGATGGTAAATCATATGAAATAGACAAAGTTGAGCGAAAAATAATTAATGAAATTAAAATCTTAACAAATTCCAGTTTAAATGATGAGGCCGTTGGATCATTTACACTAATGGTGTATGGACTACCAAAGACACACAACAGAGGTTACATTATGAGACCAATATTATCAATAGGTAATTCGCCGTTCCATGCATTGGTTAAATAGTTAGTCAGTATACTAGAATCACTGTGTAAACTACTAGGTAATTATTTGTTTTTCGATTCCCTTGAGTTTGTTAACATAATTCAAGATATAAATTTTAAGAACAAGATTATGTTGTGCATTGGTGTTACGCATTTGTTTACAAATGCTCAAACTGAAAAAAATATTATCATTATAGTTAAAGCGGCAAAACAAAACATTTTAACATCTCCGGTCCTAGGAAATATTCTACACAAGCTTATTTTGCTATGCATGAAAGGAGTACAATTTCGTTTTAATTCAATCATCCATAAACAGGTTGATGGTGTGGCAATGGAGAGCCCCTTATCACCAGTGTTGACTGAGAAATTCCTAGACTATGTTGAGTACACGTCATAAAAGTGTGATGTAGGTAAATGTGCTCAATACGTACGGTATTTTGATCATATTTTCCTTGTACTTTAAAACAGGTCGCAATCACAAACTATGCTTCAGATCTTCACTAAAGCGCATAAAAGTATTAGTTTCACGTCAGAGCCTGAGAAAGACGTTTGTATTCCTTTCTTGTGTGTAATTGTAAATAAAAATACTAATGGCAAATTAAATAGAACAATTTACCATAAACCAACATGGTCTGCACTGTATTTGCACTACAGCAGTTTTGTGCCGTTTCAATATAAATTATCAACATTTCGCGGAAGCTTTTAAAGAATTGACAGGTTGGTTAGTCCAAATTCAAAAGACAATGAATATATTAAAGTAATAAACGATTTAATGTCTAATGGTTGTCCTATATAATTAGTTGAATAAATTATTAATAGGAGAATTCAAAAGAAACAAAAGTATTTCGGAGCAGAAAAGAAAGCAATCTAGCTGAACATCCCATTTAAAGGGGACGCAGTTTATCGAATAGCACAAAAGAAATTTGAAGTACCATTAACATGCACATTTAATGCAGCTAAGCTGTGTGAGTTATTTAAGGTGACACACCTGCATTTACCAGCAATTAAAGAGAAGCACACGTTAATGTCGATTTAATATAATATTTACCAATGTATATGTGGAGTTTGTCGATCAACTTTTGTAGGCCGATCAAATGAATGAACATTGCAACGTTAATGCTTGTTCTAATTCAAATGGTAAATACACCTTTGCAATCGTGCAGTATATCACTGAAAACTCGCAATTATGTTCATCAGATGTACCTTTTAAATAATTACTAAATGAAATAACAGAAATGAGTTAGCCACATACGAAGTTTCACATATAAATAAAATGCAGCCGGATTTATGCAAGCAGAAAAGGCATTTCCGGGTATTGAGTTTCAACTGGATGCGATGCATGCAATTCAAAGTTTTTCCCCATATTTCACAAACTCAAAGTTTAAACTTTTTGTATATACTTAAGAAGAATATAAGAAAAAACTTGTCTTTCTTTTGGTAAAATTTATTTATATTTCTGCACACAGAACGGATTGAATGAATTAATAATGCTTCTTAAGCTCGGCTTTTACATTTGGATTTAATTGAACATAAGCAAATTAACATATGTAGCTTTAATTCTCGTCCTCATCGCATCGATTAATATTTGGGCTCATGTCCTACCAATTCAACATTGATTAAGAAAGTACTCAAACAAGCTTACACGCAGTTCCACTTGAGATATGTGTTAACAATTATTATCAAAAACACGTAGAAAATAATAAGATCACGTATAAGTCTTCATAATCTGTTAAACTACAACAAATCATGAAAGAAATAACTAAGCTGTTTGACAATGACCCGTTACACATCAAACCAATTAAAAAGGACAGAAGTGCGGCTTTCTAAAACAAGCAGTTCAGGGCGGAATTTAATCCAAAAAAGTTAGGCCGGGAGATTCTAAAACCTCTTCGAAAAGAGTTAACCATTCTAATAGGATAAGAATGGTTTTTAATTTGTTTCATTTGACTGAGGCCCATATCACGGGAGCACTAGCAAGATAGAAAATTACTAAACGTTATCTGAACGTTTTCTATGATGAATGTGTTTTCCTTGTTTAGTGTCAAATCAACAAGGAGATAAGAATAGTCAAAGTGATACGCCATAAAATGCTCAGACCTACAGAATATAAGAGTTTCAGAAGTCGAAATAACAGCGTTCTGCAGTACAAAACTATCAGAAGGCAATACAACTCGTTTACATAAAATTATAATAATAATAATTTATATTTCGAATCAAGGAACGATCAACCAATAGACGAAAAAATATGAGCATAAAACAAATTTACTTTAAGTATATATTTTTAATGGAATTATAAAAATTAGTAAACTTAATTAGAAAACAGTATTTAACAAGAGAAAATGAAAAACGAGAAGCAATGAAGCTACCTAATTTAATAGGGCTACTCCATAGACTGACGTTGTACATAGTAATTTTTATCAACGATATTGTAGTATCTTTAAATTTTGCACAATGCTACATTTTCTTTTCTTAATATTACGCTTTTTGGAGTAATTTTTTAACCATATATTTTGGCATGAAAGCAAATTAATAGGACTGACATGAAAACTTTCTTATTAGATTGTTTTCTGTATGAAAGCAAATTTAACAATCGCATTAATTGACTTAGTAACATTTTTCTGGTGCATTTAAATTCAACTCTTTTTTAATATTAAAAAATAGCTATTTTGTTACGAATTCTCTTATATCCTTTATTTGGAAGATGAAATAATATTTATCTGGTGTTACACCCAAATTGATTTTCCCCTACTTCCGAGATCAATCGTGTTTATCAACAAGTATTACTTCTTATATGCTTCCACTTCTCAATTACAATTACAAATATTACAAATATTATGAAGGCTATAAGTTCACTAAAGATGAATGCAAATATTTTAAGACTGTTGAATTGTTATGTATATAATTAAAAAATAATTATTCAAATGAGTATTAATCAATAAAACAAGAATTGATTGCGCACGTGGTGAGAACAATTATTTAAATCAAGATTGGAAGCTCGAAGTAAACACCAATCCCATTTTATTTAACCAGTTGTCGAACAACATAGAAAAAATGCCGCTAGTCGCACGCACTGACGCGTTTCGACCTTCCATGATCATCATCAGAGAACGACGGCAAACTGTCTAGCGAGGATCAAACCACATTGCATATATATATAGAAAGAAAAATTGGATATGCGGCTCTCACCTCTAGTAGTCTCGCATATATTGAACTTGACTGGAAATGTCGGCTGCACAATATCTATGCAGTTACGAATATTAACTGATTGCAGCTTTTGCCACAAATAAATATATAGACAATACAATTAAAAAATAATTGATTGCGCGGGTGGTGGTAACAAGTCTTTAAATCAAGTTTGCGAGCTTGAAGTAAACATCAATCAATTATTGTTTAATTTTATTGTCTATATATTTATTTGTGGCAAAAGCTGCAATCAGGAGATGTTCGGGACTGGATAGAAATTGTGCACCCGATATATGGGGGACTACTACAGGTGAGAGCCGCATATCTAATTTTGCTTTCCATATATATGCTATGTGGTTTGATCCTCACTAATCAGTTTGCCGTCATACTCTGATGATGATCATGGAAAGTCGAAACGCATCAGTGCATGCCATGTTGTTCGACGACTGGTTAAATAAAATTGGAATAATATTAATCAATCCAGACAGCTGCGAAGCATATTTGGAATGTCGCAGGACTTAAGATTGAATCTGAGACTATTCGGAATTTTTATAATCAAGTTTTCGATCTTGATATAAATACCTGATTCATTAAGTAAATATATTTTTCAATTTAAACTATGAATTGTATCGTGTAGAAAAGAGGCATTTCATCCAGTAGACCATTTTCTTCCATATTGGGAAATCATCACTTACTGGCCAGAATTTTACACGGACATGGCTCGAACTTGGGCACGTCTGCTTTGGAATCTGGTGCTCTAACCACTGAGCCACCCTGCCGCATACTACACACACTTTTCAATTATATACTAATTAATGCTTCTTGGTTAGCCTTTCCTTTAGATGGGTGACGTGAAGAAATTCTTTCTATGCTAGTACTCCTTACATGCTGAAGCAGCACAGTCATAAAAATACAAACTCAACATTAAAGAAACGAATGCACTGACAGCCTGCAGGGACTACGCCAACTGCAGTGGCTCTTGGGCTTCGACGGCAAAAATGAACAATTTAACATGCTTATTATGCATAATAAATCACTGCTTCGTCATGGTACGGCAGGGTGGCCAGATTCAAACCCTGGTTGCGACAAATTCTGGACAGTACATGATGAGTTCGCAATAAGGACGAAACGATCTACTGGATGAATTGCTTTTTCTACACTATACAATTTTTAGTTTATAATGACAAATGTATATATTTAATTGGTCACATGTTTATTGCAATATCCCAACTTTGATTATAGTATTTTTATCAACCCCCGCACAACCAATGTTCGTTTCATTATTCAGAATTATTTTTTAATCTATATCAAATGTGATTTTATATGATCAGATAAGAAAATTCAATGAAGATTGGAAAATTGTCTTCTGTATAAATCCTAATAGTATTGAATATTCCATGAAAAATATAACATTTGATCTCAACGATATGATTAGACGGTCTCCGACCAAGGATAAATCTTTTTAACGCAGACATAAAAAAATGGCTTCATTAACTGGGAGGTTTTCAGTCTAATTTTCAATGTCATAATTTGAAATAAATTATCACACCTGACAATAAATCTTTCTGTTTTTCACAGGACTTTGACCTTTTATCATCCCGCCTAGCCTCTTTCACCTCTATCCTACACATAGGAATCTCAAACAAATTAAACACACATTTTAAGGCGCGTGATTATCTAGTTCGGAACTCAAGACCACGCACTTCTTGACAAGCCCGAGCTTATTCACTAAGATGTTTTAATGACTTCATTCATCAGTTGATAAACAGTCAAGCGTTTAGTGTTGAGAAGCGCATTCGATCGGCCCCTAATTCTTACCAAAAATTCGTAACATTTAAGAACGAGTTGTTCCATAGAGCAAGTGAATCTAAAATTAACTTCACTGGGCCTAATGATAACGAATTTTTTAGACAGCTACCTGAGCTTCCTTTCAGAATGGTACTCAGTATTATTTATTACGATAGTGGCGACAAGTGATGGTGACTCAGGGAGTCTGCACAAATTTTACGTCTCTCCGGCCATAGTCATTCAAGCTTTTAAGGATATTAAAGCCAAACATCAATTTGATCATTTTGATGCCTCAGATACAATTAGTCTCTTGGGTGGGAACTTTGCTCCCTGGCTGCTGACGTCTTTAACACCTTTCTTTTAATTACTATTTTACCCTTAAAATGACTAAAATCGACGAACTCGTCAAGTCCAAAAAGCGGCACATCAACCTTCTCCTCTTTTAAGGACCTTTATCCCATCTCTATCATCACGGCATTAATGAAAGTTCTGATCCTAATTCTCTATAAAAAATATCTAATTTCATTAAATCG
Organism: Eudiplozoon nipponicum; assembly: GCA_029291075.1. Taxonomy (NCBI): domain Eukaryota; kingdom Metazoa; phylum Platyhelminthes; class Monogenea; order Mazocraeidea; family Diplozoidae; genus Eudiplozoon; species Eudiplozoon nipponicum. Next base: position 26,094 of record JAQBSW010001649.1, read on the forward strand.
ATAACAATTCAATTCTTACATTTTATACTAGTGAGTTTTACTGCGACCTTTGCTATAGAACAGATGGTCTCTCGCTTTCTGAAACGAGTCTTTACTCAAGGTTAGGACTAAAAAGAGCGGCTCCTCCTTTCTAATCTCATACCCTTATGATTTAGTCGCCCTATAACATTAATCGATTTTGTACACAAGGTTTCTGTGATCCTTCCGTTGATAAATTTGTCTTACTTTCGCCACTCATATTTCACGTTTGATTATGAGTCCTTAATCCAATCTAAGCATACCCCCAATATGCAATTGTGAATTAGGTGTTGCGCGCGTAGTAACAAATTATTTAAAATATGACCAGAAAGATAAACTAAATACAGCATGATCGGAACGTATAATCTCGCGTAAATTTGTTTCGTGATTACTGACATTTCATCGGTAGGAGCTGGTATTACACCTATTACACACTACATATTGTGTTGATGAATGTTTGGAATGAATTCTTAACCACAATATATAGTGATTAAATGGCGTAATACAGGCTCCTAATAATGAATTGCCATTAAGCACAAAACGAGTGTGCATGAGATTATACGTCCCGTTCATGCTTTCTTTGACTTATCCTTCTGATCACATTTGAACTATTTTGTTACTTTGTACACAACGCCTAATATACAATTGCGTATATATTAGTTCTTCGCCAAACTGTTATACATGTAATATCTTTACTAAAGTATACATTTTTCCAAGGCAACAAACGTTCTCAGCACACTACTCTCGGAGGTAAGAGCACTTCCACACGATGAATTTAAGAAGGCGATATTCCTGCATTTCTTTAATAAATTCCTCAGAAAAAATGCAAACTGAAAGCGTAAGCTGTGTGGAGGTCAATTAACTTTTTGGAAATTAATTAACTCCTCATATAAAAATAAATCAATTTTCATTTTTGGACAATATATGTAACCGCTGATTTCATAAAACAAAGTTTTTTTTAAAAAAACTATTGAAATTTTTCTTTTGGCATATTGTCTAAGATTTTGTCTTGTCTTTGGTAAAATTATTATTCAGTCTTCCTAAGATTTTCATACGCTAGCGAATTTTATTGTCCTCTCACTCTAGCCTCCTCTTACGCCAGCGAACAGATATCTTCCAGATTTTTAAAGCGAGTCTTCCTTCACAGCCAGACTTATCAGGAACGCTTACTCCTGGCTAATCTCCTTCCGCTATGGTTTACCCGTCACTTACGAGTCATTTTTTCGTTCGTAAGATCACAACTAGTCTATCACTGTCAAACTTTACTCACCCAAGTCACAATTATGCTACACGCCATAGCAACTCTTCAATCCAATCCAACCGCACTCCCAATATATTAAACAAAATCTATTTCTTTTCCAAGGCTACAAGTGTATTCAACGCTCTTCCCGCGGAAATAAAGCTCCTATCACAGTACGAATTTAAAACGACGGCTCACAATCACTTCTTTAACAAATTCCTATGCGAGATGTCTGATTGGAAGCGAAACTGGTTCCTCCTTTACCCATAACATTTCTTTTTATCCTTAAGCTATTACCTAGTTTTGGAGCATGAAGTCTCTTCTGGCTAGCCTTTTCTTTCAACTATTTGACTCTGATTCTCAAATTTAAATATATACTCACCTATACAATTTCTATTCTCATTTTTATTCTACTGCATCGAAATATTGATTACTGTGCCACAATTTGCTCTACTAAATCTCTTCTTTATGTTTCAGCAAGCAATTGGAAACTCGAAAAGCCCACTGGACTATCAGACGGCATCCATTGGACACTGATGCCTCTACGCTTTCAGCCGTAACTCGCTCAAATGAAGTCAGTGTTCCCTGCACGCGACACAGACGTGCGCACCCTCCACAGGAATCAATCTAGTTGCTTTTACCATAGTCAATACTACCCTACAGAAACTCGAGATCCACGGCAAAGCTCTCCATCGGTCAACTTCTGCAGCAGATCCTCCATCGCCTTCTAACTCAGAATCAAATTCGTCTGTCCGACACCTAAATATCCCGCATTGATACTCAGACTCTCCACGATCTGTACTCTAGTCGATCCTACCTATCCCAATGGAATCTCCTTTCCATCAGAACGAACTATCACGAAGTTGGTAAAAGGACTTCTCTTTTTAAACTCCATCCTTCCATATGGTTAAATACTTTACTAGTCACAATTACATTCAACTTTACATATCCTACTTTTGATTTGTACCTCATCATTTCAACTGTTGGGCCTGTTGGCCTTTTTTGCCAAATAAATGTATTATTATTATTATTATTATTATTATTAGAGTTGCGTGGTACGCATGCTGCGTGTTCCTGACTTGAGATTATTAATTTATTGAATGACATTTAACGAAGCGATATTGTGACAATAAATTATTAAAGATGACAACAACTTATTATTCCTATTTACATTAAGTGAAAGGTCTCAAATTTGCTTCAGGTGATAATCGTGGATATTCTATTTTCAAGATTTCCGCATCTGAAATGGACCATGTGGCAATCAGTGAGACAGTGAGCTTATAAACTTTTCTGCAATACATTTTATTTTAACATAATAGATAACAACAATAAGCGCGAGAATACAGAAGAATTAACTGAATGACTGGAGAAATTTAGTTTAAGAAGAAGTGCTGAGAAATTTAGTTGTTCTAAGCTATATGATCATTCCATAAATACAGGTTATTCGAACTTGGCGTCTCATGGGCTTTCCTATGTTAGTGACGAAAGGGCCTGTACGCCCGTAGTACACCTGGCCGTTATTCGGTACACTAATTGTGCATAGTAACAAAATGTGTAAACAGTGTCCTGACAAAAGTAAGACTTTACATCGGAGGGAGTATCTTCCTCTACAATTGCTTTTAACACAGCGCTACTGTAGATCAAACATTATTCAGGATCCTCTCCACGTCATTCGCTCACAGAAGCCTGCTGATAATCATTTAAAATTCGAATAGTGCTTTCATCTATTTTAGCTAAAACGGTTTCTCACCAGATTACAAAAAGACGAAGTTCGCTGTTTACTGAATCACGAGGTTATTAATTTTAATGCTAAACAGACAAAGAGCATAGGCTGCTATAAACTGAAGATCTGAATTCTATTAGGAAAGGAGATTCCGTCATTTGTAGAGAATCCATTCCCATAGATATTATCCTAATAAAAAACGCCTCTTGTTTTGTTATCTATGTGGTGCACTACTACAAATGCAAGGCGATACATAACTTACTTATCTTATACTAGTTATAATACCATCTTTACAGATAAATAACTGCTAGTCACCATTTCACAACTTTTATTGTAATCCAGTTTTTGATTTAAAACATAAAATTTTCAATCGTCAGGCCAGACGGTCATCGATGCCAAATAAAAATTTGTTATTATAACAATTCTACCTTAAGTATAAATAATATATTTATCCAGCCTCGATGGAATGCTATTAACTTGAAAAAAGTAGTAAACCAAAGCACTTACGACATTTTTATTGGACGCGCTCAATTTCATCAAATAATGCGCTCCTTCCGATTATAATAGCTTTCCGAAAAATTGGAAAGTTATAATCAAAATCAAATGGCGCGCGCACATTATCAAATGCCTGTTTGAGTTTGTAAAACGCTTGTAAATGCCCCAGCTTCAAGTAAATGCCGTTTGACGTTACAAACTCGGGTAAAGTGCCAAAAAACAAATAGTTATGTACTGTTAGAAGGCCCTTAATAGAGCCAGTATCGCGTTCTCTAAAAAAATACTGAGAAGCTCAATAAGTGTGATGTCGTTCAGCAGAACTCCTAGTCTCTTGTGACCGGCTCGGGTTGACTTGGGTTGTGGTTCCTTCTGTTGTGGCGTTGTTATCTCGCTGAGTAACTTCGTTGAAGTTCTGCAGTAATTGGCTCGTCTCTCTAGTCGTACAGCAACATGATTGGCGTTATTGATGTTGCCAATGTTGGTGAAGCCAACCAAAAAATCAGTGTACGTAGTGACAGCAGACAGCACGCACACGTAGCAAACAACAGAAGGCAAGCGCGACAACTGAACTGCATGGTAAATTTACCGTGCTTTAATAGCCATGTCATAGAAATATATGGCTACTTGCACACTATTGGTTGATGCCAAGTTTCGCTTTTTTCTTTTTGTTGCAGCGTAAATCTAATTGAATTTAATTTACGCAATATGTCGGCAAATTCTTTGTGTCGTTACACGCCCCGGGTTCAACTTAATGCCGTACAACGTCATAAAATCTGTTAGGATCCAGAATGGCTGAGATTGTGTACTTTTGGGGGCCCTTAGTAGGGCCGGTATTGCGTATTCCGGTAAAATGCCGGGAAAGTTCGTTAGTGTAGCAGTGTCTAGAAATACTCCTAGACACTTGAGACCAGCTCTGGTTGACTGGTTGTTTACCATTCTGTTGTGGCGTTGACATCGGTGTCGAGTGACTGTTTAAGTAATCTGGTTGAAGATCTGCGGAAACTGGCATACGTCAAGGTCCAATAAGTATATGATGCACCGTCTCACTAGTTGTGCAGCAACAAGATTGGCGCGACCAAAATTGCCACTGTGTGTGAAGCAAGACCAAAGATCAGCGTAGGTGAAAATCCAATATGACGGCAGACAGCATGCACACGAAGCGCACAATTGAAGACAAACGCTATAACTGACTGGCATGGTAAATTCACCGTGCATAAATAGTTTCTAAATCAAAAGCTTGCATGCCTTTGGTGAACTGCAAATTTCGCTTGTTTTATTTGGTGCCGCGTAAATTGAATTTGAATTTAATTTACGCAATATGTCGGCAAATTGTTCTTGAGCCGTTACATCACTTTCCTCTCTGAAAAAATAAGAACATTCCTCTCGGCGAGGCTTGATAAGAAATGCATGGTAGAGTTTGAACCAAGTTAAGCAACTTGTAATTATTCTGCCCTTAGCTCTAAAAAATATACCATAAATGATGGGCTGAAGTATGCTTGTTGGTGGCTTCAAAAATGATATTATGCCAAATAACCACTAGGAATTGCTACAGAAATTGTTAGCTGTAGTAGTAGTTCACACCGTTTGAGGCAAAATAGAGCAGTGTAAGATTTGGAAGCGACATCGTGAGGATAATAAGGTTGATTTCCATTAAAGTTGCCAGGTTTAAATTAAAACTTAGGCAGGCTGGATCTACGCCAATGTGGTGGAATACGACCAAATGTGCTATTGTGTGCTCACCGATGTGATCATGATATTCCTAGAGTGGTTACTGTGCAACTAATAAGGTCGAGATATGCATTAGAAGTGACCTCTACCATGATATGAAGCTGATCATTTCTTAGTGTTGCTACACAAGGCGTTAGCACTAAGTTGCTGGTCATACCACAATAGGCATCGCGAGCTCAGTTGTGAGCCATACGCTACAAAGTAAAAAAAGATATACTTGAAAATCAAAAGATAAAGACAAAAATGGTGTATTCGAACATTGCTGCAGAGATGGCATATAAACAAAGAACCGTTTAAACATGTTAAACCATTGTTAACTAAGAACAGCTGGTTATACCACGTGAGACAATTGAGTGTGAGAAAAATAAAATGAATCATGTGGATTCATAAGTTACATTGTGTGACATAGGGCGCAAATGGTGCGCGTAAGGTTAAAAAGGTGATACTTAGAATAAAGAAAAATTAATCTAAAAAAATATCAGTCACGTGTTATGCAAAGCAACCTATTGCTAGGTTGAGATTGTAGGCAGATAGAGCCTGAGGCGTGTGTAGAATGTTGAATGCTTCTAGGATCAGGCGGTTCGATAAGCAGTTTCAAACTGTCTATTCTTACTGGTGTCGGTGTCGCACCTTGCATGATAATGAGGTATTTGGATTGTCTGAGCAAATTCGGGTAAGGACCGCGATACTTTGGTTATAGTGGTGCAACAGCAGTGTCATTGCAAACGAGTATTCTTTTGCAGTTGTTGAGCTGCGGGTGAACGAAGACTGGACGAGGTGTATATCTCGGCTGCTGTTCAGACATGTTACTGAAATAAAGTCGGAGGCGAGTGAATTCGTCTTGTGGGTCATCTTGTGCTGGTAGTAGACGTGGAAGCTGACTAGGCAGGCGTAGATCCACGCAATAAAAGAGTTGTGACGCAAACGTTTTAATGGGTTTACGAGTGCGGCAACGCATTGCAAGCAGAACTAAAGGTAGTGCATCGACACAGTTTCCATTAATGGACGAGGATTCTAAAGCCGCTTTGAGTTTCCTATGCATTTTCTCTATCATACCGTTAGATTGGGCATGGTAGACTGTCGTCTGGCGTAAGGAGCAATCATAGTTAGAAGGTAGCTGAAACCTTAAACCTTTGTCAGATGAACTATGTCGATGTGGACGATAGCTAGGCGAGAAGTTGTTTTGAAATGTTGCAACTTATAACGATTATGCCGTGTGATCTTTTTTTCGCGCAAATGGCACACTCGGAGACCCATCGTTTAGCGTTTGCCATAGACTGTGACCCCAGAAACGATCTGTAAGGAGTCGGACAGTCGCTTTGCTTCTTGGGTGAGAATTGAGTCGAAAACATTTCTCTGAATGCTGGTCGGCAGAACTGGCTACTTGGGCTGTGTACGCGTTAAATAAACAATAGGTAAGTTTTCCTAGAGACGGTATATGAACTTGGTAGGGTGAGAGCTACTGACCTTTGAATTTGAGTGTCACCGCGCTCTTCAGTTTGCAGGAGTAATGGCGTTAATGCAGGTTCACTGAGTGTCACGGAGTTGACAGTGAATAGTGATGGCGAAGGTGGTTGTACCGAGACATCTGGCCTAGAAAGGACGTCTGCAATGAAGTTTTGTTCACCATTGACATGAAAAATGTCGAAATGCCATTCGTTTAAACGAGACAGCGGTCTTTTCACTCTACAAGGGTACTTGGCGATAGTTGAAGTCGCGTTACAAATTGCGCTAACTAATGGTGCATGATCTGTGAAAACAACAAATCTGCTGCTGTCTTTGATGCTGATTAAATGGCGCATTGTGTCGTGGATGGCGATGAGTGATCGACCAAATATTTTCTTATCTCGTTTCTACTGGTTGGAAAGTATGCGAGTAGAAACTGATAGGCTTCCGCACTCCTTCGATCTCTTGTTCCAATGTGGCTCCAATAGCGAATTCAGAAGCATTTGTCGTGAGTAGAAATGGTCGTTGAAAATCTGAATTGGTTAGCATTGTAGCATTTGCTAACGATTTGATGGCGAGTCGAAGTAATTCCTCGTCTTCTGATGACCGGGTATGGACGAAATTCTTGTTAAATACTTTTCGATTCCGCAGGTACCTACATAAAAAATAAAGTTGTCTTGAAAGGCCGGGAAGGAACTTTTGAAAGTAGTTTAGGACTCCCAAAATTTTCTGCAACTCCCAAACAGTCTTTGGTTACTTTATATTCCTGATTGAATTCGCTTTTGACGGCAAAGTTTGAATACCTTGTGACGTGATAAGATGCCCTAGGAAGTCCACGGATATAGTTCCAAGCTACGTCTTGTCACAGTTGGTCTTGAGTCCGTGGTTGGATATGTGTGAGAGGACATTTCGTAAATGCTTGGCATGAGATTCTAAGTCTGGACTAAAAATGATTATGACATCGAGATATGACATACAGTAAGCGGCGTCATCGCGAATTATGTTGTCCATGAATCTTTGAAATGTCTGTGTAGTACACTTAAGTCCAAAAGGCATGTTAAGATATACGAAAAGGCCAAGTGGAGTGATGACCGCAGTTATTTCAATATATTCTGGTGCGACCGTGGTGTGGTAGTAGCCTTGCGTGAGATCAATCACCGAGAAGAAATTGCTAAGTTGAGCTTTTCAAGTAAGGTGTTAATATTTGCAATGGGATATGTATCAGATTTTGTCACTGAATTTAACTTGCGGTAATCTCTGCATGCTCTGTACGACCCGTTTTATTTGAAGACTAAGTGCAGTGGTGACATACATGAACTTTTCGATGGTCTGATGATCCCCTATTAAAACAGCCTTGAAAATTCCTCTAGGGCAGCTTTCAGTATAGCAGGGGTCTGTGGTCGCTTCTTGAGTGCAATAGGTTGACCTTCTGTGACGATATGGTGCATCGTGTTGGAGACTCGTAGCTCTGACTTTCTGAGGTTGAAAAGCGACTTTTGATCTAAAAGAGCTGCTGATATCTCAGCCGACTAATGCACTCGGGTTGGCTGAATGACCTGTAATTAAAACGGTGGGAGACAAGTGTCCAAATACTTTGATCAAGTCCGGTGGAGGGGTCGATGATATTTTGATTAGCAAGATCAAAAATTAGTCGAAATTTCAAAAGGAAATCAAAGCCTTTTATGTTGTGTGAGTCCTTGGCGACGATGAAGTTGTGAGTAAATTCACGCCACAAACTTATGTTGTGTGTGCGATTCCGGCGGCCATATGTAGGTATGGGCTCCCCTGTAGCTGTTGCATGTAAAACGCCTAGCGAAATCTCGGCCATTGAATAACCCTTGAGAACTGAAACTGCTGTATCTGTCTACGATGTATTCTTCGCCAGTTGTGAAATCAAGAAGATGCAGTAGTTGGTTGGTCTGTTTGCCCGGATCATGCAAACAAGTAGGCTGGTGATTGCGTCTGACAATGTCAGTTTGGCTGACCATATGGTATAATCGGCGTGGACATAAAGAGTCAATAGGAATTTCTGTTTGCAAGTGATTGCTTCCTTTTGGCACCGTTGATTACGTTGATTCGCAGAAAGTACGGTCTTCTACTTGCTGCGTCATAGGTTTCCCGATCCTGATACTCCTCTGCGCCGGTTTTCTGTGGCCTTTCCCGTCAACTGTGGAAATTCACATTCATTCGGAAATTCTTTTGAACGGCAGAAATAGACTTAACATGAATAAAAAAATTCTGGTTATTATAACACCAGTTCTTTGGGGCATATCTGCCAAAAGATTGCGGGGCTCTAGATCGCCGCCTACTGTTATTTTATGTTTTTAGCTCGGAATTTACCTATGGCCAATCAATCTAGAACGTTAGCCATGTTCGCTATTGTCCTCTCTAAAAAGGAGATCCTATCATCCTGCAGGGAAGAACAAAAGAATGACAAATTTAACTTAGGTTCCAAAACCTTAAATTCTATCTCGCATCTCTCAGATAAGTTATCTATAGAGAGAGTGTTCGGGAGCTGTCTGGTGAACAATTTAAGTGACTTGCGAAGACTTAATAAAAACAACCTTAGCCTCATGATCAGAAATATTTGTTTTATACCAATGTTTCCGAAATTTGCTTAAAATCCCAATGGGGCCAATGTTTAGCATGTCTAACTGCGTATATTTATTTTTTATCTGCTCAGTTTCAGTGAGATTCTGCAAAGTTTCAACTTCATTTTGGAATCCCAAAATAGGTATGGATAGCTTCCTAATGACCTCAAGCTTTGAAAAAATTCGTCGCTGCAACTCTAAAAAACGTTTAGCGAAAACCTTTGACAGTTTTGATGACTGTCATAATCTGGAAACGGGGAGAAAGCGGAGTCTACGCACATAAAGAATAGTTTGCTATCTCCATCCAAAATAGGAACATCAATTTCTAAAATTGGACCTGGCATTCAAAAATCTTACGGTATCTTAAAAGCATAAATTTATAAGCAAGATGAAATGTATAAAAAGACTTTTAACGAAACGCTTACCAAAATCTGCTTCCATAGTTGAAACAAAATCTGCTTCCGCAGTTGTATCGGTCGTGATGAGCACAGAACACAGATGAAATTAGAACTCTCACAAAATCACAAGTCACAATACTGTACTTTCTTCAATCAATAATTTTTTTCACAAAATCGAAAAAATATTCTGCGTAAACATTCCAGTTTACCACACGAGATCACCAATGTGTAATATTTTGTACAAAGGAGAAAAATAATGAATAGAACACCTTCCTTCAAAAAAAATTCCCAACAAAAAAGTGCCCACAAGTCCTAAACTTTAGAAAGATTCACAACCAGAGTAAGATGTGGTATATGCTAATGTCAATTTACTGTACTCTGAAAAAAATAAAATGAAAAAGAAACACCGTCGATTGTATTTATACCAAAATTATTGTGATTTGCTAATAAGTCAATAAACAGTACTGTTCTCAGTATCCTGGCGCGGTCGCCAATTTGTAAAACGCCCCAGCTTCAAGTAAATGCCGTACGACGTCATGAAGTCAGTGAGGAGTCAGAAAGGCTAAGATTGTGTATTACTTGTGGCCCCTATTAGGGCCGGTATTGCTTTCTCCGGCAAAATGCCAAGAAAGTTAGTCAGAGTAGCAGTGACTAGAAATACTCCTAGAATTGTCTTGTTGAAGATCTGTGATAGCACCGTGGTTACTGGCACACGTAGAAGTCCTATTAATAGATAGTCAATCACATATGAATCTTTGAGCAGCAACAAGAAGAGTGGCGTGACTAAGATCCAAGTGACTAGGTGATACTGCGTGATAAACGTAAGTCCAGAAATCTGTATAGGTACAATCAAGTAGAGCGAGCGATAGCGATTACGCGTAGCAAACAGGACGGAAATGTCAAATGTGTGATGATGCATGGTATATCGATCGTACTTATATACTTGTGCAGGCGCAAGCTCCATGCCATTGTTTAACGGCACATTTTGCTTATTTTCAATGATGCCGCGTATGTTAATGCCTCGGCTGTGAGTAAATGCCGTGCAACGTTAAAATGTAGTTAAAGGACGTAGAAAATGGTGGCCCTTATTAGGACCGGAATTGCGTTCACCGGTAAATGTCCAGAAAATCAGGTAGTGTTGAAATGTCCAGACCTACTCCTAGTCATTTGAGGCCGCCTCTGGTTGACTGGCTAATGTTCCTTTGTTGTGGAGTCGAAACCAGAGGGTGAGTTGCTGTGTGAAGTCTCAGAATTGTCTTTTTGAAGATCTGGGGCAACACCGTGGGTTCTGGTACCCGTAGAAGTCCGATTAATAGATAATCGATCCGTATGAATAGTTGTGCTTCAACAATTAAATTAGCGTAACTGAGATCCAAGTGACTGGGTTACACAACGTAACTGATACTAATCCAGAAGTCAGCTTAGTTAAACGGTCAAATATGACTTGAGATAGCAATCACACGTGGTGCTTAGTAGAAGATATCAAACGTGTTAATTATTAAGCATGGTAAATGCACCGTGTTTATATAGTTTTTGCAAGTGTAAGCTCGCACGCCATTGGTTAACGATAAATTTTTCTTGTTATAATTGTTTATGTGTAAATGAAATTTAAATTTCATTTAGACAATATTTCATGAAATTGTTCTGTGCCGTTACACGTAATGGATTTTTTTAAGAATAGAATAGAATATCTTTATTTGGATTCAAACCACACATGCTCCATCAAATTGGTAATAATATTGGAAAATGTAAAATATAAAAAAGATATCACATCACTTAAATAAGAGCAATTAGTTTCATATAGATAAGTAGTTCACTCTAGTAATAATGTACAATATATAAACATCTGAAAATTCGGCTCGAATAATTACTATGATATACGAAAATGAACGGACTTATAAATTAATCGCATTTGTACAATTCTTGACTATATAAATAGTTGTAGATGTATCATCGAAATAGGAAAAATTAATGTTTAATTCGAGTGTAGAATAATGCAAATACTATGATCGTGACCAACAATTGATTACATGAATTGTCGACTAACATGATGATATAATGCATAACAATTCAATTTTAATAAGACAGAACGTGAAAATAAAAATCTAATGGAGGTATGTTGTTAATCACAATTATACTTGTCATTTATTCAACCACTCGAAAGTATTATCATAATCTAAATTAAAATGATCAGCAGGATTGTAGATTTCTTCTAGTTTAGTACATAAAAATTTAAAAGACATCTTAGATGGAGTTGTTTTTCTAAGACTCTTTAGAAATTGATTGTAAATTATGTAAATTTTCGAAAACGAGAATAACCTCCCCGCAACATTTCCCACCATAGGAGCAGAGATCGCCAAATATCCAGATATAGTTCCAACTTCATGAAACTTTCTTATTGAATGCATATAGACACCAGTCCACTGGTTTAAATGGAAAACTTTAATGCAATAGCACATCCAACAAAACCATAAAGTATGCAATGATACAAACTGTAATCCACTAAAATGTATATAGTGCAGGAGACAGGGCTAATTTGTTTCACAACTTTTCTTTGCACGGCTTCTATTTTGTTGGATAAGCCCTTTTTTAATTGATTCCAAGTAGCAGCAGCATATTCTAGTATCGGTCTAATCCAAATTATATACATTTTTAATTTTATATCGTTCGATAAGATATTTCTATATATTAGTGCCCATTTGTTCTTGGCATCGCTTAATATCCTTATATTATGTCTCTCAGCAGAAGCTGTACATTGAATAGTTGTGCCTAAATCATTCATTTCTTGCTGAATTTTGATTTCAAAAACTTTATTAATCACAGCATCTCGAAAATGAACATAATTAAATTCAATTCTATTAACTATTTTTAGAGCTCTCGCCTTTTACTGTTTTGTTAGGAGGTATTGTGGTTATTGAAAGAGGTTTTCCTGGGCAGCTGTTTATTAAGCGATGCTATGCTATTCCTACATATTCCTGGTAGCTGCCGTCTGAATAAATGCGTTTCTTGGTCCGTGCTTATAATCAGTCTCGTGATTTTCCCAGTGTCGTTATGGAAGAAAGCTAAGTCTAATTATCATACGTGTATTATGAACATAGTTGCAAAGTAAATTAAAATTCACTGTTAGTCAAAATTGATCGTTCTCTAGACAGCAAAAATTTAAATATTGTTAACATAAAGTTAATATCTAGACACAAAAGCATAGAGTCATAAAGAAATCCAGAATGTCTTAGCAGAACAGTTTTGAGTCATTGATAAACATTCTAAAGCGCACAAAAATATAAATCCAGGCTTTAACAGATATAACACAGTTATCTACTGCATATTACCGGCGTATTACGCGCGGGTGTGTATTATTATTGAACAAAACACTATTAATTAGAAATAAAATTGCAGTTCAAGAAATCCCAATTAAAACTCCTTGAAATCAACAGAGATTGTTTCTAAAATCACAGTTAAGAGAATGATTTTCTAAAACCAGAATTCGTATGTTTGACCTTAAGGAAAACCATATCTGATGAAATTGATACACTTTGGGTTGTAACGCAGTGCCGCGCGTTACAGTTTATTCTCAAACCGAGTGTTATCAAATAACTACTTAGTTCATAGAATATTTAACACATGCAATTGATAAATTATTATTCTGCCACTCTGGTATAAATTAGTTTTAAAATAGAATATCTTTATTTGGATTCAAACCACACATGTTAGATGAAAACAACAGTTATGAAAATGCACACACACACATATGACACGTGAATATCTAATGAATGGTCAGTCTGAAGTATAAATATTATGGCTAGAGGAAAAAGCGCGCTTGCTTTATTTGTTTCGTTTGTTAAATTTGTTAGGTATATTGCGACTTATGAAGGTTATCGATAGGTTTAGCCGAAATATCTGAAGAGAAGAAAATTACTGGAACAATGAAGCTGCGTTAGTAAAAACGCAAATCAAGTGAATTCAATTGATGTTTGCGCAAGGAAACATTTGTTGCCATGAATTTGGAGGCCATAGTCTGCTAGACGTGCGTGTAGAATATCCTATTGCTGCAGAATGTCGTCTAAGTAGGTAATTACAAATGGCAGACCATCTAGTATTTCGTCCATAACGCGTTGAAATGTTAAAGATGCGTTCTTAAGACCGAAAGGCATATAATGATATTCGTGAGTGCCACCTCCGGTGAATCTGAGTGCAGTATAAGAAATGGAGTCTTTGTCCATGAGTACTTGATAGTAGGCTGTAACTAGGTCGAGTTTTGAATACACAGCATGACCGATAGCAGATCTGAGTATGTCAGCTGGATTTGGCAGGATGTACGAACCTGATTGTGTGCAAGAATTGAGAATACGATGATCTTCGCAGACTCTGAATGTTCCGGGTTCACTCTTTGGTACCACTACTACAGGCAACGCAAATGGTGACCTGAATCATGCACAGATGCCTTGTTGACGAAGCATGGCGTATTCTTGCTCGGTGGCCATATATTTGTGTGGTGCCAATGGACGTGCTATGGGAGGATGACGAAGTGGTTGCGATAAGATGATACAATGAGCTGTGATGACATGCGTCCTCTTGAGATCGGGTATAAAAGAGATAGGTTTCAAAATCTCGTCATGTCGCTTTATAAAATCGCCCAGTTGTGGTACATGAGGAACTGAAGGAATTAGCTGAATAAATGAGACCGCTTTGGCGCGAGTCGTATGTTTTATAGATGACGATAGCAACTGATTGTCAGCAGTGCGTATTTCTAGTGTTTTTGGACGTATGGTGAGGTCGAAATATTTGAGGAAGTCACGTCCAATGATGTTTCTTGTAGTGTTGGAAATGATAAAAGGATACTGGAGCCATTGGAGCAGGTAAGACTGATAGTTTTGACTGGGTGTTAAGTTCAAAATAATTATTGCAGAGTAAGCTAACGTCTGAACTAGTGTCTAAGAGGAATAGTCTGACAGAGTTTGCGTCACGTATGAGAAAAGACTTTGATACTGGCAGATAACGATGAGGCTGGTGGCAGGGCTTTGGGCGTTTGAAGCGTGAATTGTCTTGAGCCGTCGCTGTAAAGAAAAAATAGTTTGATTGCACTCTACCGCAAAATCAACGTGCTTTGAGCCAGAAGACCTCGGGTGACCAACAATGTTGAGGTGTTCAGCCTCTACTGACGCGGAGTTTGCTGACCCCAAAATTTTTCAAAACCTCCATAGGCAAATCATCCTGAGTTTCCGAAGGTGACCTCGCCCATCTGAACCACGTGTCTGTGCGTGAGAATCGGCAGCCATTTCTAAAGCAATAGCGCGTGGAATGGCCACAGCTGCAGTGCTTCGTACACTACTCCGCCGGACGCTCTGGAACTGTGGTACGGCCTCTGGATGTCGACCTTTTTGGTGCTGTTTTGGGACGGTGGACGACGCTGGTCACACCTGCTTTGG
Source organism: Eudiplozoon nipponicum (assembly GCA_029291075.1). Classification (NCBI taxonomy): domain Eukaryota; kingdom Metazoa; phylum Platyhelminthes; class Monogenea; order Mazocraeidea; family Diplozoidae; genus Eudiplozoon; species Eudiplozoon nipponicum. The sequence goes on from JAQBSW010001649.1 coordinate 41,159, forward strand.
TCGCGTCTATAGTGGACGGAATCGACCAAGGCCGAATCTGGCCTGATTGTGAGACTCTCGAGCAGGCTTATGAGGCGCTCACTGATGACATTAGTTTTGGCTGATGATGATGGATGAGCTGGTCGTCATCTTGTGTGTGCCCGCGCTTTCGAGTAAAGATGGCAGTGTTACATCGTCGTCACCCTTCAACGTGTGGCTGTCTTCGAGAATTGTGATCACGAGAAAGAGACTCGTTGTGTTTTGTTTACCGGATTCACTCTTGCGTGGCATTCATCCGAATATTAAGTCGATCGCAGTATAAATCTGAAAAACATTCAAGTTGGGTCGGAGATGCCCAAATGATATTTAGTGCTTATAGTATTGTAAATCCTATGGAGAAATTTGTTGCAGCATGGATGGCATTGCCTGAAAAATTCCGAAATGCATTGGAAAATTTCAGACAGAACTGTGGAAGAAAAACCGTACAACGCATTTGAGTTATTAATGGCTGAAATTCAACAGAGATATCATCCTGGAAGATCGGCGCAAATGTGCAAATTGTTACGCTTAGAAAAAATGGGGCGTCAGTTACCGTCCGAATCTTACGAACGCCTTTGAACAAAATCTTCCAGGTTGAATATATCTCGAGATGTGTTTTACTCAATTTTCAGAGCTGAACTACCAATTAGGCTTAGAACCACATTGGAAGTATTCGAAACTATGAACATTGACTGGCCAACAAAACTCAGAGGTTTAGACGATGTGTATAAACAGCAGGAACCACCAGTACATGCTGTAATAGCAGATTCTGTCATGGTTCAGCCAGTCAGGGCAGATGCCGAAAACAACCTGACTATACAAGAAACCTTGCGTTTCTTGTGTAGAGAAGTTGCTAGTTTAGGTCGAGACATTTCGCAACTTCAGAGTCAGGAAAGATATACTCGACGTCGAGGGAGTCACTCGCGTCAACGCTTCGAAGGGCCACGCGGATGGTGTAAGGCACATTGCGAATACGGACGAAGTGCAGATTACCAAGGTGAGAATTTTATTTATCCGCGATTAGGTGGACCCAGATGGAAAGGAAGTACTAAACCGGTAGAGAGAAATCCATCACCGGGAATAGGATAAAACCCCGCTAGTAGGAGCCGTAGGGGGGGTTCCATTGCAAAGGCTCCCAAATATGCCTTTAAAAGGCATACTTAAAGCAAAGGTTGAAAATGCGACAGGACCTGTTAGCACCAATACAGAAGGCAAGAGAGTCCGTTTTTAACAAGCGGATATCTGGAAAACATTGCCGGATTATCCAGCAACAAGTTTATTATTAAAGATGAATTATCTGGATTAAAATTTCTCATCGATACGGGTGCTGAGGTAAGCATAGTTAGGTCAGACGTGGTGGAAACAGATTGCCCCATATTTGATTATCAATTATGGACCGCTAACGATAGTCCGAGAGGAGTCAAAGGGATAAAAGAAATGTCCGTAATGTTAGGTCCGAAATCTTCCTTTAGATTGAATTTTCTAGTAGCCGATGTCAAGGACCATATCATTGGCATGGATTTCTTGACACATTTCAAACTGACATTAGACCTCAAAGCTAGGGCTATCGCAGAAGGCGTAGGGATATCAACACCTACTGAGTCTAACACACCGGCAGTTAGAATAGTTCTTTTACCCCGTCCAACAGTCGCACATGACTTTGCCGATATCATTGAAAAGCACCTAGTAGTGTTTCAGCCTTTCAATGCTAAAAAGATAGGATTGAAGTCAGGAGTAGAACACCAAATGGAATTGGTGGCTCCGTTGCCTTGTTCACCAAAGGCTCAACAGTTGGCACAACACAAGCAACAGGTTGCTTTGTCAGAATTTCACCAATTGCGCGAAGAGTGGATTTGTAGAAGGTCAAATTCCAATTTTGCTTCCCCAATAGTGGTAGTTCCCAAACCTGAACCGGGTCAATGGAGGGTTTGTGGGAATTATCGTCTATTAAACTCAGTGACAAAGGGTGATTCTTATCCTCTCCCTAACCAGAGTACTTTGCTCCGAGATATAATGGGATATGAGGTTTATTCAACTTTAGATCTCCAGAAAGCGTACTATCAGATAACAATGGAGGAAAGTTCGATACCACTCACCGCAGTCAGATTTCCAGGAGGGGGATCGCATGAATTTCTTCGAATGCCTTTTGGTTTGAAAAATGCCAGTCAGACATTCCAGCGTTTGGCTGAAGAAATCCTTCAGAATTGTCTATTTGCGATGGTATATATAGACGACATAATAATTTTTAGTCGCTCACGAAATGAACATCGTACGCATTTGGAAACGGTTTTGACCAGGCTGGAACAATATGGATTAGTGGTCAAACCTAATAAGAGTAATATCGGTTGCTCTTCAGTTAAATACCTTGGTCATATACTTTCCAAAGACGGAATTAAACGTTTGGAAGATAAGATCCAAGCTATTAAGGACGTAACGGAGCCCCGAACCGTGCGCCAGTTGCGAAGGTTCTTGGGTATGATCAGCTATTATCGTCGATTCATTCCAGGTCTAGCCGGAATTCTTGGATCGTTAACACGCCATCTTACTCGTGAAAAGAGCACGATCAAGAAGTCTTGGCCTATAAACTTGAGTCAAGAAGACCGAGAAAATTTCCAAAAGGCCAAGGAAATGTTAAGTGACGTAACCACATTAGCACCTGTAGATTGGGAAAAACCTTTCGAGCTAATCACAGATGCCTCAGATGTTGCATTAGGGGCAGTGCTACAGCAAAGAGATCAGGACATAGTAAGACCGATTGGGTTTTATAGCCGTAAGCTTAATGATCGAGAAAACGTTATGATACGTTTGGCAAAGAGCTTCTAGCAGTGTATGCCGCAGTGCTACACTTTGAGCATTACTTAGACGGTCATAAGTTTAAGTTATTGACCGATCATAAGCCATTGATCAGTATACTTGGTAAAACAGCTAGGCTTAATTACTCTCGTAGAGTAAATTCCCAAATAACCCGGTTAGCAGAGTTCGATTTCACTGTGTCTCATATTGCTGGTAAGGAGAATGTGGTAGCCGATGCACTTAGCAGACCGAATGAAGCTGATGTCGAGCTGATATTTCAAGGTCCGTTGAAGAGTTTAGATAATTCGATGCATGATTTAGTTAGTCAAATCGAGGAAGCGCAAGGATCGGATCCCTTCATGTTAGTTTTGTCCAAAAAGGCCAGGATATGTTCGTAAGCTCATAAGTGGCAAGTGGTTGTTATGCGAAACGTCTAGAAGTCAACCACGACCATATGTGCCGTTGGAGTTACGGGCCAAGATTATCCAAGTGTTACACGATATGGGACATCCATTCATTAAAGCCACCATTCGATTGATTAACGACAGATACGTATGGACGCACATGTCTAAAGACATACAGGTATGGGTTAGAGCCTGAGCCAAGTGCCAAACGTGTAAGGTGTGGAGACATACCAGAACCGAGATAAAGAATATTGGGATACCAATTGGACGGTCCAGACACGTACATATAGACATAGTCGAGATGCCTAAGGTAAATGGGAATAAATATTTAGTCGTCAATTCTAAGTGGCGATTTTAAAAGACATGACAGCGCAAGAAATCTTGTTCGTATTTCTACATAATTGGTGTTCCGGAAAAGGTCACTAGTGATCGCGGTAGTCAATTTATGTCCGAGCTTTTCGAAAGATCTCTAAACATCATGGGAACAACTGTATTGCATACTAGCGCGTACAACCCACGAGCGAATGGGATGGTAGAAAGGCTGCATCGTGAACTAAAAGCTGCGTTAAGGTGTACTAGTGGAACAAGCTGGATACACGATCTTCCTATAGTACTACTCGCCATGCGCAACAGATATAGGGCACAATTAGGTACTTCAATAGCAGAACTGGTTTATGGAGAACCATTAAGGTTGCCTGGAGATCTTCTAATAGAAACTCCAAGTAGTCTTGATTGGGCTTCTAGTTATGTAGATTGGTTCGTAGGAGCACTTAGAGATAAGATGTGTCGTTTGGCTCCGACCAAGACTAGAAAAGCAAAAACCAAATGCTATGTGTCCTCTGATCTAAGATCGGCTTCGCATGTGTATATAACTAATGAAAATAGGAAGAATTTCCTGACACCATTTTACAAAGGACCATACAAGGTCAAAAGGATGACTGACAAAAATGTCATCATAGAGATAAATGGCATTGAGGATTGTGTTACATGGGATCGTTGCATTCCCCAGTTTATCTGGATAGACGATACGACTGAATTAACAGATGCGTTGAATAACCGTCGTTCTATGAGCGAATCTGATGTGTGCAATCCTACCATACAGGCACATAACGAAATGCAGAACTCAGAAGACGCGTTTTCTAATATAGCAAAATCTTAGTCTACCAGTTCACAACATGAAAACTGTGTGGCTATGCCAGATGATACGGAAGAACAAGTGTCAACTGTACCGGACGCGTTGACGACTTCAGAGGCGCCATTATGCACAACTCGTTCTGGAAGAGTGCAACGTCAGCCGAAGAATCATGATTAAGTCTATTACTAACCGTCTTTTTTTAGAAGGTGGTGTATGTGTAGGAAGATAAATCCTCCGCCAAAATTAAAGTAACATGAACTGATAAATTTAAACCACCTTGGCTGATTGTAACGAATTTTATTTAAAAAGAATTTTTTCATTTATTTTCCAGAAAATTCTTTCGTTAAATACTTGATTTTGAATTGTGCGGCATTTTCAGTTTTCGAGCATTACGGTTCTCGACTGGTTGTATCTCCTTTGGCCTGCTGCAATTGTCACATTTTTCTTCATTAAAACTGTTCAATTTCTACAATATACACCTGCTTATACTGTTTTATATTTTTATTGATGCACGCATAGAAGGGACGTTCTGGAACAGGTAATTTAATAATTCTGTTTTTCGCGTCTATTTCTTTCCACATTATTTGTTTGGGTGTTTTGTGCGAGACAGACTTCACATTCCGATTTGCCTAACATTAAGTGTCTATTTAATAATTAAATTTCATAGAAATGAATACAGATCTTAAATTTGAGGACACTAGCAAGTTAACGCAAGATATTGCAGGTTTGAATTTAGCAGATGCGAATGAAAATATAACCTTATCAGATTCTACTGTAAATTTTAGGTCTATAAACGATCTGGCATCTATGGGGTTCTCAGACACGAATAGGTTAGGAGCCTCTACATCCCCATTCTTCAAAATTCTATTTATAAAATTGCAGAGCGCATCCATAATTGCTAAAGGTAATTGAAGTAGTTTATCAATCGATATACCAAGGTGAACTTTTTGTCTTTTATTTTATTTTTAACATTAGTTTTATCAATGCATCACTGTCGACAAAAATTTCTGGTACCTGGTCACCCGAAAGATCAATTAGATCTATGAAATTGGTTTCATTCTGTGGATTATATATCAACTTGCCAAATGCTTCATCAAATTCACAGAGAAATTCAAACTCAGTTTTATCCACAGGTAGTATGAGATTTAATTTCTCCTTATATTTACTGCAGTCTGTGTGGAGATTGTATCCTAGTCTACTGTTGCTCTTCAGTTTACAACAAAATGATTCTTTCTGATCTTTGACGGATTATCAGCAATGATGAATTAATTTCACTGTCAATCAAATCTAACCTCAATTTTTAATACTATTGATAAGACTACACTTCATAATATTATCTCGTTTAATTCTTAGTTTACATAATTTTCTATCGATTCGCTTCGGTATAATATCCGTAAACACAGATGTCTGAAATAAATCAGATAATAACGTATAAACAGAAGAAACAAATTCATCAGTGTTCATAATGTAAAATTTTCATAATCAATAATTTCGCTTAAATCTCTGAAAAGATGTCAGATGATTCTGGCACATTGCACATGTGCACTCTCAAAATTAAGTTTCGGTGTTTTGCTACTCAATTTTTTCCATTTTAAAATAATTTGTTTGCGATCCAAATCCTTAAAATAGTTTACAACATCGTAACTGTGTGATTCACCGTTTCAACTTCTAAATATACATGATCTAAGCATTCCGAACCTATAGTTGATTCCTTTATAATCGGATTGAGATCATGATTAGAAATAAGATTAATTATTTCACAGTTATGCAACTTATTAAAATCACCTACCACAAAATTATGACCATGGAAGTCAAAAATAGATTGAAATGAATGGGTAAATATTTGATCATCATATAAACTAGCATACGGCAGTCTGTAAATCGCGGTTAAGATCAGATTATTGATTTTTATAGATAGAAATATCAATGACAGTATTATATCCACTAGTATGTAACACTTTCGCATTTAATATAGATTTACTATAAATATGTACTCCTCCATCTCTTTTATCCAGCGATTTGTATTTTCTAAATAGAGAATAATGAGGAATGTGAAAGTCGTGATTTTCAATGTCCTTGTCGAGCCAAGTTTCAGATAAAATTATAAAATCAAAATCGTTATTTATAACAAAATTACACAGCAAAAAGTTTCGTTTTTAACACTTCAATAGTTGGCATAAAATAACGTATATCTACAATACGACTTATCTTTAATGTTTTCGATATTTACTGTTTTAACTTTTTTGGTTTCTTTATAATTCTTTTATTGGGTATCGTAGCTATAGTTCTCTTCTGTCCGCTGTCCACAATATTTATTAGTTATGCACCGTTTTTGTGATTTTAGAGTCAATTGACACACTCTTTATGGTAGCATGTTCCAGATTAGATGATCCTTGATCTTGATTTTTCTTCAACTTTTTTGCTGTTGAAATTTCCTTTGAAGAAAGTCTTGTCTCTGTCAATGAAAATATCGTGGTGATTAGGATACTTTCCTTTCTTCTTATTAATATAGTTAACTTGTATGTTCGTCGACCTTTCTGAAAGTTTCACAGCAACCGGCTTTGTTCGTTCAGATCACTTGCCCACCCTGCAAAATTTCGTTATATCAGTCCCTGTCGTGTCTCTGATTAAATCATTAAATTTCTTAACATCATTCACGTCGGCATTTTCATTAAGATTAAGTAATATTATCTAATCCTGTTTGCCAATTATTGCCAAAACTTCGTTGGCTAATATATTCAATATTTCTTCTCCTGATGTATTGTCTTCTATTGTTATATCCGCAAACTCAATCCACGGCTGAACATCAACCCTTAATTTATCAAACTTCTCATGTAACTCCTCTTTCAATTCTTCAATTTTTGCGCATAAGTTTTCACTTCTCTTTTCTGCTAACTCCAATTTTGATACATATACACTAACGTCCGATTCTAGTTAAGACATCTTATTTTTAATTGTATTGTTTTCCTTCTTCAGCACTTCCATGGAGTTCTAAAGGACCGTAACAATTTTCTCAAATTCAGTATGCAACAAAGTCGGAGCCATTTCGAGCCGCGCGCGTCACCTCAAAGTTATAATAATAATCCTTTAACAATAGTCCTTTAATTTAAATTTGAATTTCATTTAAGCAATATGTCGGCGAATTGATCTTAACCGTTTTGTAGGGGTATTTTGCGGAGTTGCTTTCTAGTTCGTGATTTTTTACCCCTACTACATATCAATGGTGGCCATTATTACTACCCGTGCACCCAATCAGTCTCTGATCCCTTTCGGATGGTTGATATGAGAAGACTGAAGAAAGGTTTCATAGATATATTCCACACAATGTAGCATATATAAATATAATTCACTGTTAATCCGAATTGAATGAGTTGGTTGGCAATAATACAGATTTTAATGCAAAAGTATGTTTTAAATACCGTTCACAATTAAACTAAATTGTCCGTCTTCTAGACGGCAAAAATAAAAGTGATTTATGTCTATAAAGCGAAATGTTTAGCACAAATGTCTGGATTGGCATGAATATAGTCATATGATTGAAAATACATGACAATATGAACATAGTAAACTGATTTATGTTTATAGAGAAAATGTTTTGCACACAAGTAGTTATTCTTACACAAATGTCTGAATAGAATTGTATTTATACCATCGATTTAAAACATATGAAGATATGTAAAAAGTCATCGATAAAAGCTGTCACTAAAATGAAGGAGTAAGCCCCATAAAGACTTCAATAACCAAAAACTCACGAATATTTAGTTTATGTTAATATTATAATCTATTATTCTGAAATTCTGAATGGCACAATTAACTGACAACAGTAAAAATTGTTAATAATCCAACTGAGCGAAATAAATCCGCAGCAACACAATAGTCCACCGCGTGATCCTCGCGGATCGCGCGCGGTTCTGTCTATTTTATAAAAACCCTATTAATTGCAAATAAAATTGCAGTTCAAGATATATCGATTAAAACTGCTTGAGACTAACAGAGATTGTTCCTAAAATCACAGTTAAGAGAAATATTGTTTAAGGACAGAGTTAGAATATTTGACCTTAAAGAGCACAGCGTTTGTAAAATTCGACCTTCGTTGGGTTGTAACACGGAGCCGCGTGTTACAGTTTCATTATTGTAATATCTAGTATTTTCTAAATAGTTCCATTACTTGCATAAATATCACAAAAGGAAACTTGTGTCACCAGACCGGTAATCAGGCTTATGGACAACAAAATACCATTTATAATCAAGCAAAGCGCAACAACCGTATAGATCATGCTCGTGAATTTCTATAATTTTGAACTTAGATCGGGTTTTGTATTTATTTTTAGATTTTCTAGATTTCTCGTGTGATCTCGACACCGGGAAACTTCTGCATTTGTAATTTACTTGTTTATTTTGAGGATTTACTTTTTATTTCATCATCATATATATATATATATATATATATATATATATATATATATATATATATATATATACATACATTTCCTTATCGTCTAATTCTCTACTATATCTTTTTCTTTATCACATTCCTCCATCCTGAACCAGATTTTGACGCCAGCCTCCTCCACACATTTCTTAACTCAGAAGTTAGTTTCCAATCTCGCTGACCTCCAGCAACAATCGATAGATGTCATAGGATTGTTCGGAACCTTATCTGGAAATCTCTTTCTCCACCTTGCAGCCATATCTGTTGCGTCAGGTCGATGAATTTTTGTATGGCGTTGCGAGGGAGGTTGCTTTGCAAAATTTTAGCTAACGCAAATATTTCCTTTGCTCTCCGCATTCCCCTCTCTAAAAAGATAATCTGGCCTCAGATCAATTTAATCAATTGGGAAACAACTTTAACCATCTCAAAGAGATCTCTACCGGTAAATGTCGCGCTGTTGTGCTTTTTTCCTAAAAAAGACTGTCCAACGATGAGCTTAATCAACTATAATCTTGATCACCCTTAATATCGTCAGGCAAAGTCAAATAAATGCGTGATTACACGTTGTCACAGAGGACAGCAGAACAAGCAAAAACCTGTCTGCCAGTCACCGCACGCTCTTCTGAAACTAGACACGTTTATCTTGGTTGGAGCATCCCAAAGAAACGCCGATCATTTTACGGAGGCATCCTCGGTGACGCTTCTTCCTTTGGATCGATTTTGTTAAACACATCCCGATTTGAAAGGCTTCCTATCACCACTAGCTCATACAGCAAGACCCCAAAATCAACCCAACAATCCCAAGCTACCCTTTATATCATATCCTTGCGAAATTTACTGCCTTCACAATCTGACCTTCTCCTACGCTATCGAAAAGATTTCTTCCAGATTTCTAAACTGTATCTTCCCTCACAACAAGAATTATCGGGAACGCCTGCTCCTGAATAAACTTCACCCGCTATGGTTTTCCCGACATTTACGCGCCATTTTTTCATTTATAAGATCACAACTTGTCTATCATTGTCAAATTTCGCTCATCTAAGTTAAAAAAATCTGTCTTTTTTCCATAACAAAAAGTGTATTCAACGCTTTTCCTACAGAAATAAATCTTCTAATCCAGCATGAGTTTAATAAGGCGGCTCCCACTCACTTTATCAAATTTCTATGCGAGAACACTGATTGGAAGCGTAACTTGTTCCTTCTTCTTCCATAATACTTCACTTTAATCCTAGGCTATTAACTAGCTTCGGAACTTTAAGTCTCTTCTTGCTTAGCCTCCAATTCCAACAATTCACCTTTGATTCTAAACGTCAAATCTGGACACTCTAATACAATTTTTATTTTACCGCGTTCAAATATTAATTACTTTGGCTTGATTTGCCCTACTAATTCTTCAAATTTTGTATCAGCAAACAATCGAAAACTCAAAAATTCTGCCGGATCATCTGACGATATATATCGGCCGCTGGTTCCTCCTCACCTTCCAACAAACGTAACCTCACTCAGCTGAAGCCAGTGAGCCCTGCACGTGACACTGATATTTTGACTCTCCACAAGTTTGAATCTAGTCGACTTTATACTAGTCAATATTACCCTACAGATTCTCGAAATCTACGACAAAGAACTCCGTCGGTTAAATTCTGCATCTGATCCTACCTCGCCTTCTAAATCAGTCTCAAATTGGTTCGTCAGCCACCAACAAATCCTTTATTGATACTCGGACTCTTCACGAATCTTAATCTAGTCGATCCTACCTAGTAAAATGGAATCTCTTTCTCATCAAAATAAACTATCACGAAGTTGAAGAAGGCGTTCCTCTTTCAGAACTCTTTCATCCTTGTTGTCAAACATTTTGCTAGTCACAATTTTATTTAACTCTACATGTCCTACTTTTGATTTGTACCTTATCATTTCCCATTTTAGGCCTGTTGGCCTTCGTTACCAAATATTTTTATTAGTAGTAGTAGTAGTAGTAGTACCATTAGTAGTAGTAGTGTAGTAGTATTAGTATTAGTAGTAGTAGTAGTAGTAGTAGTAGTAGTAGTAGTAGTAGTAGTAGTAGTAGTAGTAGTAGTATAACAAACAATTATATGAAGAAACCCTTTTAGAGGAATATATTTCCTGCGACGAAAATAAAGTAACAATTATGGATTAAGTTAAACCAACGTGACTGATTAAAACGAATAATACTAAAAAAAGAAATATTCTTTTAATTTCTAAAAAATTCTTTGGTTAAATATTTGCGAGCATATATACCATTGAATTGTGCGTGATTTGAGTTTCATGTATTTTGTACCTGACGGGCGTGATTTTCTCTATCGGCTTGCAGTTTTCATCTTCTTTCTCGTTTTCGTTTTACAAATTTTGAACTTTACAAGACATTCCTGTTAAAACGAGTTCCCGTTTTGATTTGGCATATAGGTAATATTCAGGAACAGGTAAATAAATTATTCTGTTTTTTGTGTCAAACTGTTACCAAGTAAAGCATTCGGAACGCAGTGTTGCGTAAGAAGTACATAGTCCTTTGCCTATTACTTGATTATATATATATATATGTATGTATATATATAGTTGTGATTAACATGAAGGCCAATTTAAAATTTGAGGACACTGATTGAGTGGTACAGGGAGTCTTACGCAGGAACTTATAAGATATGGAAGAGAAAGCTGTCTTATCAGACTCAAATATGCTCTCTAAGACTGATTCAGACTTGGCGTCTATGGAGCTATCAATATCAAATAGGACCACAGTCTCTACATCCTTTGACCACTACCGTAGTAGAGCCCCTATAATATCAGAACTGTGTTTCCAAAATAATAAGAATGATTACTATATTTATAAAACCAACATTCCTTATTCTTTTCAGCAACTTCATTTAGACTAAAAATCCTTCGTCAATCAGTCAACTAATCTACGTCCTCACACATAATGCTGTTGCCAATTATATCAAAATAAAATTTATAAACAGAGTGCGATTGCTCACCGTCTCATTGATTGCTGCAGTACACATTTTCGAATTTTAAGGCCTTAAATTAGAAAACACAATCAAATTACCTGCGACGAATATGAGATCCTACCCGTGATAGCAATAGAAAAGAATTAACTATTGCCTTTCAATATTTTATTATCAAAATCCAGCAATGAGAGAACCAAATTCAGGAAAATAGATAAGGCTGTAAAGAACAAATTATAAACATACCATACGAATCATAACCTTTAATAAGAATGATCATTAAAATCAATAAAGATATACCATAAATTGTGAAAATTTAAACAATAAAAATTCCGAAAGTAACTACGATAATTTTTTAATAAAAATTACTTTGTTAAAGAAGCCAGCGTTAAATTTAAATGTCCAAAACTAAAAATTCATTAATTTTCATATTCGGGATTATTGATCTTCACATATAAATGTTCAAAATGCCAAAATTTGTGATGTGAAATGACTCTATCTATGGCTTATTATGATAATGGGAAAAATCTTGTACAACTTAGTGGAAGTTTAGGCAAACTGTCTAAAAAAATAAGAAAACTATGGCAAAATTAGAAGTATTCAAAAAAAGGAGTAGACACCGTATGGCTTATATCTGTGGACTAGAACCCGAATTACATAATAAGATATAAAATGATGTAGGAGGTATTGTGATTATTGTAAGAGGTTTTGCGGAGTAGCTTTTTATTTATCGATGCTATACCATTTATACATATGCCTGGTAGCTGATGTTGAGGGCCGTGCTTATGACCTGTCTCAGACTCTTTTCCAATGGGTGATGTGAGAAGGATAAGTCGAATCATCATAAGTATATTGTACACAATGTTGCAAAGTAAATTAAAATTCACTGTTATTCTGAATTGACCGTGCTTAGACGGCAACAAAATAATATATTATGAACACAAATTAATTTCTAAGCATAAAAGTAAACACAATAAACACAATGAATAAATCCAGAATGTCTCAGCAGAACAGACAGTTTCGTGTGAATGATAAAATACACAAATTATACAAATCCAGAAGGTCTTGGCAGAATAGTTAATAATTATGTATGAATGATTGAAAACAGGAAATATAAATCCAGAATGTCTTAGCGGAGCAGTTTATAGTCAGGTGTAAAGGGACAAACACACAAAATATATAAATCCTGGCTTTGAGCGTTAAGTCACATAAATCCACTGCATGTTACCGGTGTATTACGCGCGGGTGTGTATTATTGTAACACGCGGCTCCGTGTTACAACCCAACGAAGGTCGAATTTTACAAACGCTGTGCTCTTTAAGGTCAAATATTCTAACTCTGTCCTTAAACAATATTTCTCTTAGCTGTGATTTTAGGAACAATCTCTTTTAGTCTCAAACAGTTTTAATCGATATTTCTTGAACTGCAATTTTATTTGTAATTAATAGTGTTTTTATAAAATAGACAGAACCGCGCGCGATCCGAGAGGATCACGCGGTGGACTATTGTGTCTCAGTGAACTTATTTCGTTTAGTTGCAGAAGTTACGCATTGGATTTACCGTGGTTAACTATCCGAACTTCAGAGAGTAATGGATTAATATAATAACCTGAGGATAAAAAACTGAAATAAATATTTGTGAGTTTTTTTGTCATTGAAGTCGTTATACGAATTACACCGAACATTTTACTTTATGAACATAAATAATTTTACTAGGCTCATATTATCATGTATCTCTAATCGTTTGACTACTCATTACAATCCAGACATTTGTGTAAGAATAACCAATTGTATGTAAAACATTTTCTTTATAAACATAAATCATTTTACTATGTTCATATTGTCATATATTTTCAATCATTTGACTATATTCATTCCAATCCAGACATTTGTGCTAAACATTTCACTTTATAGACATAAATCACTTTTATTTTTGCCGTCTAGAAGACGGACAATTTAGTGTAATTATGAACGGTATTTAAACCATACTTTTGCATTAAAAACTGTATTTTTGCCAACCAACTCATTCAATTCGGATTAACAGTGAATTATATTTTTATATGCTACATTGTGTGGAATATATCTATGAAACCTTTCTTCAGTCTTCTCATATCAACCATCTGAAAGGGATCAGAGTCTGATTGGATGCACGGGTAGTAATAATGGCCACCATTGATATGTAGTAGGGGTAAAAAATCACGAACTAGATAGCAACAGCGAAAAGCACCCCTACATTATTATTAAACAAAACCTATTAATTACAAATAAATTTGCAGTTCAAGAAATCTAATTTAAAACTGCTTGAACCTAACAGGGATTGTTTCTAAAATCACTGTTAAGAGAATGAATTGCTAAAACTAGAATTCGTATATGTGACGCTAAATAAAACCATATTTGTCGAAATTGAGATTCGTTTGGATGTAACGCGGAACCGCGCGTTACAATGTAACGTGTTATATGCAGCCTAGGATGGGGTTGTGAGAATTGAAAAACTTCTTTGAAAGAATTTTCTAGATTGGTAGAGGATGGCAAGGGAAGTTCGGCAGCAAAAACTATTACTATTCCAGAAAACGAAGTAAAAGTGACTTCGTCGCTTTTCAATATAATGGAACGCGAAGTAAAGAGAGATTTCGTTAAAAAAGAAAAGAATTAAACGATTAATAATCCAATAAAATTAAGTTATTAGATAAAATCTAGCATATAGATTAGTGACGTTCTGCACTGCCCCTATTGCAATATCCGAGGCATCTGTGATTAGCTCAAATGGCTTCTCAAAATCTACAGATGCTATAGTGGTTACGTTAATTAGCATTTCCTTGGCCTTCTGGAATTTTGTGCTCTGTCTTCCTGAATCAAGGTGATAGGCCAAAACTTCTTGATCGTGCTCTTCTCACGTGTGAGGTGGCGTGTTAGTGATCCTAAAATTCCGGCTAGACCTGGAATGAAACGTCGATAATAGCTTATCATGTCCAAAAATCTTCGTAACGGGCGCACGGTCTGGGGCTCTATTACGTCCTTGATGGCTTGTATTTAAACTTCTAAAGGTTTATTCCGTAGTTGGTAAGCATATGTCCAAGATATTTATCTGAAGAGAATCCAATTTTACTCTTGTTGGGTTTGACCAGTAATCCATATTGTTCCAGACTGGTCAAAACCGTTTCCAAATGTTTACGATGTTCATCACACGGTCGACTGAAATAATTATGTTGTCTATGTACACCCTTGTAAATTGACAATTTTGAAGGTCTTCTTCAGACAAACGCAGGAATGTCTGATTGGCATTCTTTAGCCCAAAAGGCATTCAAATAGCGGTATGGAACTATCCTCCATTGGTATCTGATAGTGCGCTTTCTGGAGATCTAAATTTGAATAAACCTCATATCCCATTATGTCTTGGAGCAGAGTACTCCGATTAGAAAGAGGATAAGAATCACTCCTAGTCACTGAGTTTAATAGACGATAATTCCCACAAATCCTCCGTTGTCCCGTTTCAGGTTTAGGAACTGCCTCTATTGGAGAAGCAAAATTGGAGTTTGGCTTCTACAAATTCCCTCTTTGCGCAATTGGTGAATTTCAGACACAGCAATTTGTTGTTTATGCTGTGCCAACTGTTGGGCCTTTGATGAGCTAGGCAATGGAGCCACCAACTCTATTTGGTGCTCAATATCTGTCTTTAATCCATTTCTCTCGGCATTAAAAGTTTGAAACACGGCAAGGTGCTTTTCGATTATATTGGCAAAATCACTTGCGACTATAGGACGAGGTAACAGAACTGTTATAACCGCTGAAGTATCAGACTTGGGTGTTTTTACATCAACACATTTTCCGATGGAATTGTTTTGTGATATAGTGTCAGTTTGAAATGAGTCAATAAATCTATCCCTATTATATTGTCCTTCCAGAAATTGCCACTTAAAGGAAGATTTTCGTTCCAAGGATACCAACATTTCTTTCATCCCCATAACTTTTATCGGACTACTATTGACGGCCCATAGTTGATAATCAAATGTTGGGAAATCTGCTTCCACCACATCTGACCTAACTATGCTTACTACGGCACCATTGTCAATTAGAAACTCCAAACCAGTCAATTCATCTCTAATAATGAATTTATTGCTGGATAATCCAGCAACGTTTTCAAGATCTCCATTTAAGTAAAATCTAACTCTCCTGCCGTCTTTGTTGGTGCTCCTCCCTCTTGTCGCATCTTCCGATTCTCACTTCATTATGTCTTTTATAGGCGCATCAGGCAACCTGTGCAATGGAACCCCCTCTACGGCTCCTACTAACAGGGGTTTTATACATTTCCCAGTGAGGCTTTTTATCTCAACCGGTTTGGTGCGGATATATGTAGTTTTCTCTTTGGCACTTCGCACTTCGTCCATATTCACAATGAGCCTTACGCCATCTACGTGACTCTGCAAAGCGTTGACACGAGTGACCCTCTCGACGTCTAAAATTTCTATCCTGACAGTGAAATTGCTAAACAGTTCTCGCCACATCATAAATTTTGCGATTCATATTCGCAACTTGTCTACTAAGATTGCGAATATCTCCCTTTACTGTCAGCTGAGCTTCTGTATTTTCCCTGACTTGCTGTATCGTGACTGAGTCTGTTGTTCCAGCATACACCTTAGGTTCCTTTTGACAATACACTTTATCCAACCCTTTGAGCTTGTTTGTCCACTCTAATTTCAATTGATTAAAGACATCCAAAGTGGCTCTTCATCTGGAAGGCATTTCTGCTGCAAATATACCATTCACATCTTCTTCAGATATATCAAGCCCGATGGATTTTGAAACTAGTCTGTCATAAATTTCAGATGGAAGTTGATTTCCCATCTTCTCTTGACGTAATAATTCTGTCATCTGCTCTATCCTCTCGAGTAGATATCATTTATTTAGTTCTTCGACTAGAAGCTCAAATCCATTTTCGGTTTCCATCTTCATTATAAATTTCCTGAATCGAAATAAGTTTCTTTTCAAGTACTTTGGCGAAGACCACCAGGTCGATGCAAACATTTTTGTATGATCGGTAATTATTTTTAGTTTAAAATAAAATTTGGCATCGTCAACCCATTCAGAATGGTTGTCTGGTCTGTACATGGTGAGTTTTATCTTGCTAACTATAGAACTGAGGCTAACACGATCATCGTCTAGAGCATATCTTTCCGCACAATGGATCCTGGCGCGGTCGTCATATTTTGAAGATGATTCAGTCCTATTAGCTGACGAGAGCCTCATAGATGCTAAGTCCGATCCAGTATTAGTGTGCACATAGAATTCTGATAAGTTAGTTATCTCCTTACCTAAATTATCAGCGTCCTCAAATTTAAAATTAGACTCCAAGATAACGAAAGTAATGCTAGACCATATATATATATATATAACCTGTTCTCGATGTATCAGAAATTTATTGTTAAAATCAAAATTGTAATGGGAAACCAGAAAGTTGCTGCAATTAACAGAAAAATTTAAAATACGTCAGGCACACAGTACAAAATACTCAAAACTCAAATCTTAACAGTTCTTCCATAGTTTACTTTAACTTTGTAGTTATGTAACGGCTCAGAAAAATTCGCCGACACATTGCTTAAATGAAATTCAAATTTCATTCACGCGGCACCAATTAAAACAAGCAAAATTTGCCGTTATCCATTGGCGTGCGAGCCTTAGTTTTCCAATCTATATTAGCACGGTGCATTTTCCATGCTTGCCATTAGCACATTTGATTTCTGCTGTGCACTACTTGTGATTTCTGTCTCGCGTCAGGTCGGCTGTTCGCCTACGCTGATTTCTGGAATAGCACTGGGATTTTCTGTCGCGCCAATCTTGTTGCTGCACACAGAGTGAAACGGATCGATCATCTATTTATTGGACCTCTACCTGTGCCTGTCACCACAGTGTTGCCGCAGATCTCTAACAGGACACAACATCCCACCTTCTGGTTTCGATGCCAAAACAAAAGTACACCAACCAACCGACCAGAGCATGCTTCAAGTGTCTAGGAGAACTTCTTGACACTGCTACACTAGATAACTTTCTCAACATTTGCCTGAGAATGCAATTACCGGCCTTAATTGCCGGGTCCCATTGAAACTGAGCAGATAATAAATAATTATGCGCAGTTAGACATGCCAAAACTTGGCACCATTAAGATCGTAAGGGATTTGCGGAAACGTTGGTATAAAACCAATATTTCTGACTATAAGTCTAAGGTTTTGTATTAACAATCTTCCCCAGTCACTAAAATTGTTCACCAGACAGCCCCACAACTCTCTCTCAATAGATGATTTATCAGAGTGATGCGAGTTAGAATTTAGAGTTTTGGAAATTATGTTAAATTGGTTATACTTTGGTCCTTCTCCGCAGAATGATAGGATCACCTATTTAGAGAAGACAATAACGAACATGGCTAAAGATCTAGAAGGATTAGCCATAGGAAAATCCGAGTTAAACCAGGTGAACGCACGACTCATTTTTCCACCCAAAACTCGAAATAACCGTAAGCGGCGATCTAGATCCCCGGAACCTTTTGACAGATATGTCCCAAAGAATTGGTGCTATAATCATCAGCAGTTTTATGTATTCATGTCAACCTGTCTCTGCCGTTTGGAAGAATTTCCCAATAATTGCCAATTTCCACAGTTGACGGGAATGGCTACAGAATACAGGCGCAGTAGAGCATAAGAATCGGGAAATGTATGGCGCACAAAGTAGAAGACCGTACTTTCTGCGCATCAACGGCATCAACGGCGCCACATGGAAATAATCACCTAAAATTTGACATTCCTATTGAGTCTTTTCGTCCACGCCGAATATGCCACATAGACAGCCAAATTGACAATGTCAGTCGCAATGACCAGCCTACTTGTATAACACGGCCAAACATCCCAACGAAATTCTGCATCTTCTTATTTCAGAACTGGCGAAGAATTCATCGTAGACACAGGTGCAACAGTCTCAGTTCTCAAGTGCGATTCAATAGCCGAGATGTCGCTATGCGTTTTACTCGCAACAGATACTGCGGAGCCCATACCTACTTATGGCAACCGGTATCAAACACATAACATAGGTTTGCGGCGTGAATTTACTAACAACTTCATCGTCGCCAAGGTCTCACACAACATAATAGGCCTTGATTTACTTTTTTAATTTTGGCTCATTGTTGATCTTGCTAATCAAGAGATCATCAACCACTCCACCGCACTTAACCAGGGATTTTGGACACTTGCCTCCGAGCGTTTGAAGTTACAGGTCATTTAGTCAACTCCAGTGCATCATTCAGCAGAGATCTCAGCAGTTCTTTGAGAACAAAATTCGCATTCGATCTCAGCAAATCAGAGATATGAGTCTTTAATACGATGCTTCATATCGTCACAGAAGGACACCCTTTTGCACTCAAGAAGTGACCACTGGCTCCTGCTAAACTGAAAGCTGCCCAAAAGGAGTTTTCAAGGCTATGGGAAGAGGGAATCATCAGACTATCGTAAAAGTTCATGGGCGTCACACCTGCACTTATTCTTCAAATAAAACGTATCGTACAGAGCCTTCGGAGATTTCCGCAAGTTAAATTCAGTGACAAAATCTGATACATATTTAATTGCAAATATCAACACCTTACATGAAAAACTCAACGGTAGCAATTTCTTCTCAGTGATTGGCCTCAGGCAAGGCTGCTATCACATCACGTTAGCGCTAGAATATATTAACAAAGGCTGCAGTCATCCCTCCATTTGGCCTTCTCGAATATCTTAACATGCATTTTGGACCTAAGTGTTCTACACAGACATTTCAAAGATTAAATGGACAACATAATTCGCGATGACGCCGCTTACTGTATGTCATATCTCGATGACATAATCATTTTTAGTCCAGACTTAGAATCTCATGCCAAGCAGTTACGAAATGTCCTCTCACAATTATCCAGCCTCGCACTCAAGATCAACTGCGACAAAACCTAGATTGCAACTATATCCGTGGACCACATAGGGCATCGTATCACCCCACAAGTTATTCAACCTTTGCTGTCAAAGGCGAATTCAATCAGGAATATCAAGTTACCGAAGACTGTTAGCGAGTTGCAGAAAATTTTTGGGAGTCCTAAACTGCTATCACAAGTTTCTTCCCGGCCTTTCAAGACAACTTAATCATTTGTGCAGGTACCTACGGAATCGAAAAGCATTTTGCAAGAATTCCATCATTACCTGGTCATCTGAAAACGAGTAATTACTTTGACTCGCCATCAATTCGTTAGCAAATGCTACAATGATAACGCATCCAGATTTTCAACAACCATTTCTACTCACGACAAATGCTTCTGAATTCGCTATTGGTGCCACTTTGGAACAAGAGATCGACGGAGTTAGGAAGCCTATCAGTTTCTACTTGCATACTCATCAACCAGTAGAAACGAGATACGACAATTGCGATCGAGAACTCTTTGCCATCCACGTCACAGTGCGTCATTTTATCAGCATCATTGGCACCAGCAGATTTTTTGTTTTCACAGATAATGCACCATTAGTTAGCGCAGTTTGAAACGCGACTTTAACTATCGTCAAGTACTCTGTCATTGTGGAAAGACAGCTGTCTTATCTAAACGAATAGCAATTCAAAATCTTTCATGTAAAAGACGAGCAAAACTTCATTGCAGACGCCCTGTCCAGGCCAGACGTCTCGCTACAACAACCTTCGTTGTCACCATTCACTTTCAACTCCGTGACATTCAGTGAACCTGAACTAACGCGGTCTCTCTTGAGAACGGAACAGCGCGGTTACACTCACATTCAAAGATCAGTAGCCCGTCATCCCACCATGTTCATATGCCGTCTCTGGGAAAGCTTACTTATTGTTTACTTCATGGGTATGCAGCCGAATAAGCCAGTTCAGCCAACCAGCCTTCAGAGAAACGTTTTTCTCTCAATTCATTCAATTTCTCACCCAGAAAGCAAAGCGACTGTTTGACTTCTTACAGATCGTTTCTGGGGTCAAAGGCTCAGACGCAACACTAAACAATGGGTCTCTGAGTGTGCCATTAACCAGAAGAACAAGATCATACGATACACTTTTTCTAAGTTGCAACATTTCCGAATTACTTCTCGCCTAGCCATCGTCCACATCGACATAGTTCATCTGACAAATGTTCAAGGTTTCAGCTACCTTCTAACTATGATTGCTCCTTACGCTAGACGACTGCCTACCATGCCCAATCTAACGGTATGGTAGAGAAAATGCATAGGAAACTCAAAGCTGCTTTAGAATCCTCGTCCATTAATGGAAACTGTGTCTATGCACTACCTTTAGTTCTGCTTACCATGCGTTGCTGCACTCGTAAACCCATTAAAACGTTTGCGTCACAACTCTTTTATTGCGTGGATCTACGCCTGTCTAGTCAGCTCCCACGTCTACTAACGGCACAGGATGACCCACAAGACGAAACGACTCGCCTCCGACTTATTTCGGTAACATGTCTGAACAGCAGCCGAGACATACACCTCGTCCAGTCTTCGTTCACCCGCAGCTCATCAACTGTAAAAGAGAACTCGTTTGCAACGACACTGCTGTTGCACCACTATAACCAAAGTATCGCGGTCCTTACCCGAATTTGCTCAGAAAATCCAAATACCTCATTATCATGCAAGGTGCGACACCGACACCAGTAAGAATAGACAGTTTGAAACTGCTTATCAAACCGCCTGATCCTAGAAGCATTCAACATTCTACACACACCTCAGGCTCTATCTGCCTACAATCTCAACCTAGCAATAGGTTGCTTTGCGTAACGCGTGACTGATATTTTTTAACATTAATTTTTCCTTATTCTACGTATCACCTTTTTAACTTTACGCGCACCATTTGCGCCCTATGTCACAAAATGTGACTTATGAATCCACATGATTCATTTTATTTTTCTCACACTCAATTATCTCACGTGGTATAACCAGCTGTTCTTAGTTAACAATGGTTTAACATGTTTAAACGGTTCTTTGTTTATATGCCATCTCTGCGGCAATGTTCGACTACGCCATTTTTGTCGTTATCTTTTGATTTTCATGTATATCTTTTTTACTTTGTAACGTATGGCTCACACCTGAGCTCGCAATGCCTATTGTGGTATGACCAGCAACTTATTGCTAACACCTTGTGTAGCAACACTAAGAAATGATCAGCTTCATATCATGGTAGAGGTCACTTTTAATGCATATCTCAACTTCATTAGTTGCACAGTAACCAATCTAGGAATATCATGATCAAATCGTTGAGCACACACTAGCACTTTTGGTCGTATTCTAACACATTGACGTAGATCCAGCCTGCCCAGGTTTCAACTTAAACCTGGCAACTGCAGTGGCAATATACCTTGAAATCCTCACGCTGCGGCTATCGAAACTTACACTGCTCTATTTTGCCTCACGTGGTATGACCGTACACAACAGCTAACAATTTGTGTAGCAATTCGTAGTGGTTTTTTGGCATCATATCATTGATGAAGGCACTAACAACCATACTTCAGCCCAGCATTTACGGAAATTTTTTTGTAGGTATGAGCAGAATAATAATCGTTTGTTTAACTTGGTTCGAACTCTCTCATACATTTCGTATCAAGCCTCGTCGAGAGGAATTTTTTTCTTTTTCGTTTTTTCCAGGGAGGAAATTGATGTATTGCCTCAGGAAATATTCGCCGACGTATTGCGTAAATGGAAATAAAATTCAATTTACACGGCACCAATCAGAAACAAGCCAAATTTGCCGTTAACCAATGGCGTGCGAGCTGCCAAATTAAGGCTATTTAAGCATGTTGAATTTACCATGCTAGTCAGTTGTCTCGTTTGTCTTCTGCTGTGCGTTACGTTTGCATGCTGTCTGCTATCGTCATCTACGCTGATTTTTGGTCTTGCTTCAAACACATTGGCAATTTCATTTACGCCAATCTTGTATCTGCACAACTGGTGATACGGAGCAACATCTAAATTTGATCCCTTTAGTATGCCAGTTACTGCAGATCGTCAACGGCATTACTCTGCTACTCACTCGCCACGGATTTCAACGCCACAACAGAAGAAACGAAAACCCAGTCAACATGAGCTGGTCTCAAGTATCTAGGAGTATTTTTAGACACAGCTACAATAACAAACTTTCTCGTCAATTACCGGCAACGCAATAACGGTCCTAATAAGGACCAAAACATTACTAACTCAGCTGTCTTTGGCTCCTAACTGACTTTGTAACGTCGTACGGCATTTACTTGAAGCTGGGGCGTTTACAACTTCCTCTTATAAACGCCCCAGCTTCAAGTAAATGCCATACGACGTTACAAACTCGGTTAAGTAGCTCTGGATATATATATTGTTATGATAGGGGGCCCTTAACAGAGCCTGGTCGTGCGTTCTCCGGAATTATTCCGAGTGCGAAGATGTCCTAGAGCCTTGGGTTGACTCTGGCTGTGGTTCCTTCTGTTGTTGCGTTATAATCACGATGTGGAAAATTTCGTTGAATTTCTGCATTAATTGGCTAGTCTCGCTGGTTGTACCGCAATAAGATGAGTCACGGATTTTGCCAATTGTTGGTGAAACAAATCCAATGACCAGCGTAGGTATTGACAGCCGACAGCACACACAAGCGTAACGCAAAGCAGAAGGCAAATGCGAAAACTGACTTGCATGGTAAATTGCCGTGCTTAAATACCATGCCATATCAATATATGTCTACTTGCACACTATTGGTTAATCGGCAAGTTTCGCTTTTTTCTCATTGGTGCAACGTAAATAAAATTTAATTTAATTTACGCAATATGTCGGCAATTAAATTGTGTCGTTACAACACTTTCCTCTCTGAAAAAATGGAAAAAAAATTCCTCTCTGCGAGGCTAGATAAGAAATGTAAGACAGAGTTAAGCAAAAATATGATGTACCATAAATGCTGGGCTTAAATGTACTTGTTGGTTGCTTCAACAATGATATGATGCCAGATAACCACTAGGAATTGCGACACAAATTGTTAGCTCTAGTGATCGGTCATACCGCGTGAGGCAAAATAGAGCAGTGGAAGATTTGGGAACCGCAGCGTGAAGATTTCGAGGTAAATCACCTCTGAATTTGCCAGGTTTAAGTAAAAACCTAAGCAGGTTGGATCGTCGTCCATCTGTTTATATACGACCAAAGGAGCTAGAGTGCTCGACGTTGTGGTCATGACATTTGTAGAGTGGTCTTTGTGCAATTGATGAAGTTGAGATATGCATTGAAAGTGGCCTTTACCATGATATGAAGCTGATCACTACTTAGAAATGCTACAGGAAAGCGTTAGCTCCAAGTAGTTGGTCATACCAAAATAGGCAGTGTGATGTCATGTGTGAGAAATACATTATAATGTAAAAGTATATACATTAAATTCAAAGGTAACTGCATAAAAATATGTGCACGAACATTGCCTCAGAGATGGCATAATACCAAAGAACTGTTCAAAATTCTACACAATTGTTAGCTGAGAACAGCTGGTTATTCCACGTGAGACAAATGCGAAAAATAACGTAAGGTTAAAAAATTTGATACGTAATGTTAATGTTAAAAAAATATCAATTACGCGTTATACAAATCAGGCTATTGAGATTGTGAGCAGACGGAGCCTGAGACTTGTGCAGAAGGTTGAACGCTCTCAGGATCAGACGGTTCGATAAACGGTTTCAACCTGTCTATGCTTACTGATGTTGGTGTAGCGCCTTGCATAATAATGAAATATTTTGGTTGTCTGAGCAAAATCGGGTAAGGACCGCGATACATTGGTTGTAGTGGTGCAACAGCATTATTGTTGCGAACGAGTACTCTCTTGCAGCTGTGGAGCTGTGGGTGACCGAAGACTGGACGAGGCGTATGTCTCGGCTGCTGTTCAGACATGTTACCGAAATGAAGTCGAAGGCGGGTAGCTTCGTTTTGTGGGTCATCTTGTGCCGGTAGTAGACGTGGGAGCTGACTAGGCAGGCGTAGATCCATGCCATACAAGAGTTATGACGCAGACGTTTTAATGGATTCACGAGTACGGGAACGCATGGCAAGCAGAACTAAAGGTAGTGCATCGACCCAGTTGCCATTAATGGATGAGGATGTTAAAGCAGCTTTGAGTTCCCTATGCATTCTCTCTACCATGCCATTAGCTTGGGGATGGTAGGCTGTTGTCTGGCGTAAGATGCATCCCATGTACCGCAAGGTGGTTTTGAAACGATCAGATGAGAAGCAAGTGCCTCTGTCCGTGATGACCTCATTGGGAGCACCATAATTGGATATCCATGCAGAGATAAAACCGTTAGTTACTTCGTCTGCAGAAATGGTGCCAAGGGGTAATGCCGCAGGCCACCGTGTAAATCTATCGATCATAGTTAGAAGGTAGCTGAAACCTTGAACCTTTTGTCAGATGAACTATGTCGATGTGGACGATGGCTAGGCGAGAAGTAGACCGAAAATGTTGCAATCTAGAACGAGTGTGTCGTGTGATCTTGTTTTTCTGACAAATTGCACACTCTGAGACCCATCGTTTAACATTCTGCCTAAGTATGTGACCCCAGAAACGATCTGTAAGAAGTCGGACAGTCGCTTGGCTTCCTGGGTGACAAATTGAGTGAATTGAATCGAAAACTTTTCTCTGAAGGCTGGTCGGAAGAACTGGCTTGTTGGGCTGCGTACCCATGAAGGAAACAATTGGTAAGCCTTCCCACAGACGGCATATGAACTTGGTTGGGTGACGGGCTATTGATCTTTGAATGTGAATGTCACCGCGTTGTTCAGTTCGCAGGAGAGTTGGCGTTAGTGCATGTTCACTGAGTGCCACGGAGTTGACAGTGAATGGTGACGGCGAAGGTGGTTGTGGAGAGACGTCTGGCCTGGACAGGGCATCTGCAATGAAGTTCTGTTTGCCCTTGACGTGAAAGATGTCAAATTGTCATTCGCTTAGACGAGAAAGCTGTCTTTCCACTCTGGCAGGGTACTTGGCGATAGATGAAGTTGCGTTTCGAAGTGCGCTAACTAATGGTGCATGATCTGTCAAAACAACAAATCTGCTACTGCCAATGATGCTGATAAAATGGCGCACTGCGTCGTGGATGGCGAGAAGTTCCCGGCCGAAAGTGTCGTACCTCGTTTCTACTGGTTGGAGAGTACGCGAGTAGAAACTGATAGGCTTCCGAACTCCGTCGATCTCTTTTTCCAAAGTGGCTCCAATAGCGAATTCAGAAGCATCTGTCGTGAGTAGAAATGGCTTTTCAAAATCTGGATGCGTTAGCATTGTGGCATTTGCTAACGAGTTGATGGCAAGCCGAAGTAATTCCTCGTCTTCGGATGACCAAGCAATGATGGAATTCGTGCTAAGTCCTTTTCGGTTCCGCAGGTGCCTGCACAAAGGATAAATTTGTTTTGAAAGGCCCGGAAGGAACTTGCGATAATAGTTTATTACTCCCAAGATTTTCTGCAACTCGCTAACAGTCCTTGGGGACTTGATATTCTTGATTGAATTCGTCTTTGACGGCAAAGTTTGAATATCTTGGGCCGTAATACGATGCCCTAAGAAATCCACGGATGTAGTTGCAATCTGCGTCTTGTCACAATTGATCTTGAGTCCGTGGTTGGATAAGCGTGAGAGAACATTTCGTAGATGCTTCGCATGAGATTCTAAATCTGGACTGAATACCATAATGTCATCGAGATATGACATATAATAAGCAGAGTCGTCGCGAAGTATGTTGTCTATGAATCTTTGAAATGTCTGAGTAGCACACTTATGTCCAAAAGGCATGTAAAGATATTCGAAAAGGCCAAATGGAGTGATGACTGCAGTTTTCTCGATATCCTCCGGTGCTACCGGTATGTGATGGTACGCTTGTCTGAGGTCAATCACTGAGAAGAAATTGCTGCCGTTGAGTTTTTCAAGTAAAGTGTTGATATTTGGAATAGGATATGCATCAGATTTTGTCACTGAATTTAGCTTACGGTAGTCTCCACAGGCTCTGTACGATCCGTTTGATTTTGAGACTAAGTGCAATGGTGACGCCCATGAACCTTTCGATGGTCTGATGATTCCCTCTTCCAAAAGCCTTGAGAATTCTTCTTGGGCAGCTTTCAGCTTAGCAGGAGCCAGTGGTCGCTTCTTGAGTGCAATAGGTTGTCCTTCTGTGACGATATGATGCATCGTGTTGGAGACTCGTAGCTCTGACTTGTTAAGATCGAAATGCGATTTGTATTTTCGAAGAGCTGCTGATATCTCTGCTGAATGATGCACTGGGGTTGGCTGAATGACCTGTAACTCTAAACGCTCGGAGGCAAGCGTCCAAAAGCTTTGCTCAAGTCCGGTGGAGGGGTCGATGATCTTTTGATTGGCAAGATCAACAATGAGCCGAAATTTCAGAAGGAAATCAAGGCCTATTATATTATGTGAGACCTTGGCAATGATGAAGCTGTGGGAAAATTCACGTCGTAGACCTATGTTGAGTGTGCGGTATTGGCAGCCATAAGTTGGTATGGGCTCGTCTGTAGCTGTTGCGAGAAGAACGCCTAGCGACATCTTGGCCATTGAATCACCCTTGAGAACTGAGACTGCCGCACCTGTGTCTACGATGAACTCTTCCCCAGTTTTATAAATCAAGAAGGTGCAGAATCTCGTTGGGCTGTTTGGCCGGGTCATGCAAACAAGTAAGCTGTTGATTGCGACCGGCGTTTTCCGTTTGGTTATCTATGTGAAAAATTCGGCGTGGACGAAAAGAGTTGACAGGGATGTCGGATTGTAGTTGGCTTCTTCCCTTTGGCGCCGTTGATGCCGTTGACGTGAAGAAAGTACGGTCTTCTATTTCTTGCGCCAGACGTTTCCCGATACTGATGCACGCTTGTGCCTGCGGTCTGTTGTCCTTTCCGTCAGCTGTGGAAATTGACTTTCACTCGGAAATTCTTCGGAACGACAAAGACAGACTTGACATGAATAAAAAAACTTCTGGTGGTTATAACACCAGTTCTTTGGGGCATATTTATTAAAGGATTGCGGAGATCTCGATCGCCGCCTAACGTTATAATTTGGCTTAGGAACGAATTTGGGTCGAGCATTCACTTGATTTAGCTCGGATTTGGTAATGGCCAATCCTTCTAGAACTTTAGCCATGTTCGCCACTGTCCTCTCTAAAGAGGAGAGTCTATCATCTTGCGGGGGTGAAGAAAAGTATGATGGATTCACTTTGGGTTCCAAAACCCTATATTCTAACTCACATCTCTCAGATAAGTCATCTATATAGAGAGTGTTGGGAAGCTGTCTGGCAAAGAGTTTTAATGTTTGTGGAAGATTGTTAATAAAAACAACCTTAGCCTCATGGTCAGAAATGTTGGTTTTATACCAACGTTTCCGTAATTCCCTCAAAATTTCGATGGGGCCAAGGTTTGGCATGTCTAACTGCGCATATTTGTTTATTATCTGCTCAGTCTCTGTGGGCCCAAGCAAGGATTCTACTTCGTTTTGTAGGCCCAAAATGGGATTAGGTAGCTTCCTAATGGCCTCAAGCTTAGGATAAATCCGTCGCTGCAATTCAGAAGGTAGTTTAGCAAAAACCTTCGACAGTTTTTGATGACTGTCATAATCAGGAAACGGGGAGAAAGCGGAGTCTACGCGCATTAAGAATAGTTCACTATCTCCATCCCAAACAGGAACATTAATATCTAAAATTTGACCTGACATTCTAACAATCTTACGGGATCTTAAAAGCATAAATTTATAAGCAATATGAAAATATATAAATATACTTTAACGAAACGCTTACCCACAAAAAGCTTCCACAGTTGAATGAGCGCAGAACACAGATGAATTAGTTCCTTCATAAAACACGTCACAGTAACTGCTTCCAAAAATTGAAATTATCCGCAATTGAGCCTGTCGAGTACGTACGGTGCCGTTTTGTACGTAGGAAAGATGAACAGAGGCCCCGTTGGCCTTTGATGCCAATGTATTATTATTATTATATCCCAAAAAAAATTCAACACAAATCCACGAATATATACCCAACAAAATTCCCAGAAGACCACGATCAGGGTAAAGAAAACGCAAATGTTAATCTATTTTTATCCCAAATAAATGAAAAAGGAAGTCAATTTTATTTATACCAAAAAAATCAGAACAACAATCAATATCCTGGCGCGGTCGCCAATTTTGTAAACGCCCCGGCTTCAAGTGAATGCCGTACGACGTTACAAA
Source organism: Eudiplozoon nipponicum (assembly GCA_029291075.1). NCBI lineage: Eukaryota > Metazoa > Platyhelminthes > Monogenea > Mazocraeidea > Diplozoidae > Eudiplozoon > Eudiplozoon nipponicum. Next base: position 70,108 of record JAQBSW010001649.1, read on the forward strand.
CTGGGTTAAGGTGCCCTGAATATATATATATATTGTTATGATAGGGGGCCTTTAACAGGGCCTGGTCGTGCGTTCTCCTGAATTATTCAGAGTGTGAAGATGTCCTAGAGCCTTGGGTTGACTCTGGCTGTTGTTCCTTCTGTTGTCGAGTTGTAATTACGATGTAGAAAACTTCGTTGAGGTTCTGCAATGAATTGGCTCGTCTCGCTGGTTGTACCGCAACAAGATGAGTCAGGGATGTAGCCAATTGGTGGTGAAAAAAATCAAATCACCAGCGTAGGTATTGACAGCCGACAGAATGCACACGCGTAACGCAAAGCAGAATGCAAATGCGACAACTGACTTGCATGGTAAATTGCCGTGCTTAAATAGCATGTCATAGTAATATATGTCTACTTGCACACTATTGGTTAAACGGCAAGTTTCGCTTTTTTCTCATTGGTGCAACGTAAATAAAATTGAATTTAATTTACGCAATATGTCGGCCATTAATTTGTGTTGTTACACTCTCTACAGTTTTACTCTTCTATACGTTTTAGCGTTTTTCAAATAAGTGGGTAATTCATTGTAGCATAAAGTTATTAATAAGCTTCATTTATGTATATTTCTTATTGTTATTTAAATAAAATTACTTTCATGTCTTCTAGAATAGTTTTTATTCAAATTTTCTATTGAATATCGAAAGCGTTTTTGTTTACTAGCTGTTCCGTTATTAGTTATTTTGGAAACATGTTACTACAATTAGCTGTCTGCTGAGCATATGGCAGAATTAGACGCAAAACTCTTAGAACAACTTAATGCTTTAGGAACTTGTGATAAGGAGGACCTTATTGCACAGTTTCGTATGATATTAGGAAATGATATTACAAATGAATCTTCGAAATTCTTCCTCGATTTAAGTGGCTGGTAGGGCTTATTTTGAATTTACTTGTAGGAATCTCCAGCGAGCATTAGGTGCATATTTTGATTTCAGTTTCGAAAATTCGCCTGTTGTTGCTAGTCCAAATTTAATTACAGCTTCATGCTTACCTAGCAGTATTCCTTACATGACAAATACAACTAAACAAATTGATTCTCAATTTATATATAATGCAAATGACGTGCCCTCCTCAACCTCATTTATCACTGTTGGAATAAAAAATAATGGGAATGTTGACTGGCCTGCCGGATGTTATCTTACGTCTGAGGTTTTATTTTATTTTTGTTATTTAAGATGGACGTTTCTGCGTCTATGCACGCAACAAGATTTCCGGATACAAATACTGCACTTTGGCTACCAATGGGTGAAAATTTTAAGAAATTTATTCCTCCATTGAAATGTAATGAATTTGCTCATATATCTATTTTCGTCAGTCCACCTAAAATTCAACTTCAGGAGTTAGGCTTGCAGAAAGTTGTAGGTGCAATGAAATTGCATACTACCGAAGAAGTCAAATTTGGAGGTAATATTTTTTATTTTAGAACATGCTCAATTATATACTGTATTCACTCTTATGGTTATATGGTAGTGAAGCATTAGCCATTTTTGACTTTTGTATGGTTGGGCATGATAATGATGATGATAGTAGTTTTGGTCTATTTCTGTGCTAGATTTCTTATGGTAAATGAATTGCTACTTGATTTTATAAAAGTACAAATTTATGCAAAATTTACATTTCGGAAACTTTTTGGGTATATATATTTAAATTGTTATATTTTATTTGGCAACAAAGGTGATATGGCTCGCCAGTTTAAAAAATCAAAGAACCGTAGTAACTCCATCGTTGGTAGCACGAAGTCGCCAAGCTAGTATCATTCTTTAAATCAAGTTTGCGAGCTTGAAGTAAACACCAATCCCATTGTATTTAACCAGTCATCGAACAATATAACAAAACTACCGCCAGCCGCAACGCACTGACGCGTTTCGACCGTCCATGATCATCATCAGAGTACGACGGCAAACTGACTGTCGAGGATCAAACCGCATTGAATATATATGGAAATCAAATTTAGATATGCGGCTCTCACATCTAGCAGTCTCGCTTACATTGAACTTGACTGGAAATGTCGGCTGCACAATTTCTATGCAGTCACGAACATTAACTGTTTGCAGCTTTCGCCACATATACATATATAGGCAATACAATTTTACAATAATTGATTGCGCGGGTGGTGGTAACCATTCTTTAAATCAAGTTTGCGAGCCGACATTTCCAGTCAAGTTCAATGTATGCGAGACTGCTAGAGGTGAGAGCCGCATATCTAACATTGATTTCCATATATATTCAATGCGGTTTGATCCTCGATAGTCAGTTTGCCGTCGTACTCTGATGATGATCATGGAAGGTCGAAACGCGTCAGTGCGTTGCGGCTGGCGGTAGTTTTGTTATATTGTTCGATGACTGGTTAAATACAATGGGATTGGTGTTTACTTCAAGCTCGCAAACTTGATTTAAAGAATGGTTACCACCATTCCGGTTTTGTTTGTTTGCGTCTGTCCTATGCCGATCAAGATATACACTGGAGTTTGATAAACTAGCTTGGTCCTACAAATCTCAGGCTTAGACTTGCGACTCCTCCAGTGATGTCAGTTTTGTTTTCAAATGTAACATTAGCCTGTGTGATACACACATTTGTATTTATTTAACTATGTAATAAGCACTAGAACTAAGTACTTTTCACGTAACACCTAATCTCGAGAGTTTGATCTAGAATGATTTGGCTCGAAAAGCAGAATAATTCAATTTTCTGCTCCTAACCAAGTCCAATATACTCGAATGAGAAAATTGCCTCGTTTTAGTATAATTATCTTGTGTAGCAAAACGAAAGTGTAAATGTTTTAAAGGTTACTTAAGATGTTCATGCAAGTTAGGCCAACATAAAAAACTGAAATCAATCATAAGTCAGCAATCGAAATACTCGAATCGATTTACACAAAGAATTTTCTTTAATTTAGCCGTTTGTTCTTCCTCTTTTATTAATATTCGTTTCGTTTTTCGTTTACTTTTCTGAGTGGAAATATTTTCTCCATAATATAAGTTAAAAGCAAGATTATGTGTAAGTGTATGAAACAGTGACACCCAATTTTTTACAGTAAAGTTAGAAATGTGGCTGGTGCAAGATGGGTTATAGCAGTGTCCTACGTAGATACTAAAATGAAGATATATTTGAGAGTATATATTCTGGAAAATTATGGAATTTCAATCTTCATTAAAATTCATGGCTTGTGTAGCAACCCAGTTGATGAACACACAAAGCAGCTAACAGCATTTTTTTCATTTCGTAGTTTGGTGAGGATATGTAGGAACTAAAATAGAAGAAAGCACAATTGGAGTTTAAACGGATTATCAAACAGGCTTTTGTGAGCGAATGGCACGAAGAATGCTGTGGATAATGTTCGACCATCATTAGCGCCAGCTCAAGAGCTACAAGTATCGCGCATTACGACCAGGTGTTACAGATGTGAAAGGAACCGGTTATCCTTCCCATCTGTGTTTTAAAATTCTAATGAATTGCCTTAGTATATTTATCATGTGATAGTATTCTTATCTCCTGAAAACGTTTGTGGCCTTTGAAAAGAAGTAGCTTAGTGAAGCTATTAGTGTTATGGTTGTATTAGGTAATGAGTTCTATTAGCGTGACGTACGAGCGGTAAGAATAAGAAATTCGACAGCAGAATGCTCGTAGAGATATTATCTACACAGGAAATTACTCATATATTGTGACAAAACCATAAATATAGGGGATTACAAAGAAGGTGGCGCTCTCGATAGTTCTGGCCAAGAAGAAAAACACGTTTCGGAAAGCGAAAAGCAATCCGCTCTATAGTAAATGAAGATGTTAATGTGATTGGGCGATAAAACTCGCTGGTATAGAATATAAAAGGCAGAACGTAGATTTTGAACTGTGTAAGTCTCAGGCTAGGATGATGTGTCTTGAGGCTTATTACACGAGCTTGTTTGTAGAGCTTATATATGAATTTGTTGAGGTTCAGTGAGAAGCCCAGTTTTTCAAATGATGTGGTACCTACTTGTTTGATATGGTCGATGGTCTCTATATCTATAAAGACCCTAGTAGACGTCAAAGTATTGAAAGATTATGATTCAAGATTCATTAAGCGAGTTTTATCCAGGTTAAGCTTGAGGCCGATTTCGTCAAGTTGAACTTGCAGTAAGGATAGCAGTTTAGCGATTGGTGATGCGGCAGGCCGTAGTGTTATGACAGCTATAAATTGTTACCACGTCATCTGCAAATTTATAAAGTTTGAAATAGTTATTTTCAATCTCAGTCTGTTTAATTGCTAGATTGCTAAATAAAAGAACGAGTACTTATCCATGATTAATTCTAGAATTCTTACAGACTGAACTCAAGTGAACATTGTCTCTTCTTACGCGCTTTGATCGGTTTGTATATAGTAATTGATAAACCTAAATACGCGACTTCACATATATATATATATATATATATATATATATATATATATATATATATAAATATAAAATAGTAATCACAATAATCGCAGTATATACGTTTATTTGCGATGTGCTATTCTTTCGTTCCTATATAAGGCTATTAATAATGGATACCTTATCTTTGCAAAATCATCAGTCTCCTATCAAGTTCTGCACTATACCTTTGTAGAGGCCCTTTGGTCACTACCATAAGGGGGTCTCTTGGATGCCAGGCCCGGAAAATCCATATATGCGGAATGATCATCTATCTTGGAACACTTAAGTTCCTCTGAACTATCTCTTAAGCTACAATCCTTAAGTCCACTAGCCAACTGCTCTGTATCCTCAGTATTTAATAAACCAGACAATATTATTAAATTACTTGCAATTTATATATTATATTAAATAAGTAAGCTTACCAGGATACGCTGATATCCACAGGATACTGAATCGGAATGATTGAGACCTTAAAACAAATATTTACGTTAAATACCCAAAACAAATTTGTGGTTCTTTTCGCCGATAATTAAAAAGATCAAATCGACAAGAAGATTATAATGTTTTATTCACAAAGAGTCGGAGATGGAACCACGCAGTGTCCCGCTTGTGCAATTCAGCAACTCAGTTCAAAAACTCTCTCATTTTCCTTCGACAAGACAAGTCCAAAACTTCGACAATATGAACAAAAGAACTTCCAAAAAAAATTACAATATTTTTCAAAAATTACAATATTGTTTTACGAAACCAGCGATAACATCAAATGTCCAAAAATAAAAATTGATTTATTTTTATATGAGAGGTTAATTGGTGTCCAATAATTAATTTAACCTCTACACCTTAATTAAAAATTATATAAATATATGACCGTAACATTTTAACTTTTAGCGATATCGAGATTATCTCAGAGAGTAAGATTGATAAATTTATTTGCCAAGATGGAATCACTTGGAACTATTAAATAGTATGTCAATTTGACTAAAGGTAAGAATTTAGATTGTAGTAGTGTATACATTAATGATTAGATAATTGTAGAGAATTTACAGAGGAGTTCAAATGGCTATTATAAAGAGTTTTTGAAAAATAAGTGCAACCAATACACGTGAAATTGTATTGCTAACTCTACGAATTGGGAATAGTCTGCTTTAATTTAGTTGAAAATGCAAGTAAATCAGTAAGAAGAGCTTTATTCGGTTCAATGAGCAGGTTATACGCTTGTTCAAAATTAAATTAGAAAGTTCAAATGTGTGTAAGCTTGATAAAGTACGTGAAAAGCTCCCAATGGGACGAAATGTGTCTACCGGTTGAATTGTCTTTGCTACAGTATGCAATGCTTTGTTTATACCGACAGAAATATATATGTTGGGATTGGTGTTTATATCGGATGATTTTTGTATTTGAACACTATAAACAAAAAAAACGCTTTCAAATTTTATAAGTTCGTATAATAAAACTTTGAAGAGAAGAACAACATTTTTACAATGGACTACCATTGAATTTTCATACGTCAAAATTATGATCAGCATGATCAGATGAGATGTCTATTCACATTCAAAAATGGCTTTACCAATACCAAGAAATACACAGTCATGTTTAGCTGTCGGTTAAAAATATTTCACTAAGAATGCTTTCAAATGATGATTGCTTTTATGAAAAAACTGAACATATTGTGCAAGAAAAACATCTTGGCAGAAAATAAATGCATGGAAAAGTAGTTCAGGGTGCACATACTCAGCATACTGGAAGTCTAGTTTAATTAGGGCAAATGCCAAAAGTCTAGTATCGGACAATTTTATCATGTGAATAAGAAATTTATCAAGGATTGTTACTGTTCATGTAACACTTCATCAGCATAAAAAATTATATTTGCCGATGTAACTGGTATGTTAGACAATCTCAGGTACGCTTATGATGCTGCTCAAATGGCAAAACTGTAAAGATAACTCTAGCGAACCATTATTTGCGTTCAGGTGGTATCCGTCCGCTACGGTCTGATGCTAAACTTTTCAAAAAATAATTATTATGGTCAACACGGTTCAAGATCATACTGAACTTGCACTTCTGATTTTATCATTATGTTTGCCTTCGCTAATGTACTTTTCAATTTTTATGCTAATATACGGTAATTTTTAATGCTTTATTTTTTAAATATCGTTAATAAAACCCATTTCTATTCTAGAAACACTGTATTGCACCGCGTTGTTAGACTCGTTCACTCAAAGTGTACGTTATTGTGCAGGCGTTTTGGATCTTCCGTCGCTTGCCAATCCTATGACACCACTTGTTCCAGTGTCAACATTGGTAAATGATGTTAATCAAGTAAGCTCTTTGAATTTTTTATTCTTGGTGACAAAAAGCTAAGGTATATAAATTTATTTTGGTCGCATCACTTTTACGGTAGCAATTTAGTTGGTCTGTTGACGCAGATACGTCATTTGTACATGTATACACGGAAGCCCTTATTGACAGAATATAATGTAAGCAAGTTTGTGATCTTGGTTGTTACTAATAGGTTTTTGTGAGCTCAAAATATCCTCCTGAAACTTAATGAACTAAACTTTTACAGGCTGCGTAACGCGGAATATATACGGAATTGAATTTTGAAATGATCGAGTTTATGACAATAATGTTTATTCATGAATAGTTAATGCGCACGTACAATAATTCTGTAGATGTAGGAAGTAAGGTACTCTTTACCTTTTAGTTTATAACTTCCGCAACATATTTGAGCTTGCAAATAATCGTATGTGGCCAAAATGTCAATAATTGGTTCCTGTCTTTTTGTAGAAAGGATAGGCTGAATATTGTTTTTTATTTTTTATTATTCGTTGTATTGGATATTGCATCCATCGTTTGTTGTTGCATTGTGTTTGTCAACTATGGCTTTGAGTTGCACTCTTGGAATTGCACATCACTGAAGGTTTTTTGATTTCTTATTTTCGAAACCCTCATCAGCTCACGCTAACACAGTGGGCACAACATGTATAGCTATAAGGTAATCGATAAAATCTGGTTTATTCTGGTTTAGTCTTATACAGCCGTAGTTTTAGATTGTTGAACGAACATTGGTTGCGCGGGTGGTGATAACAATTATTATAATCAAGGTTGCAGTCTTGCTATAAACACTAGGATGGCTCAGTGGTTAGAGCACCAGGTTCCGAAGCAGACGTGCCCAGGTTCGAGTCCTGTCCGCGGCAAATTCTGGCCAGTACATGGTGAGTTCCCAATAAGGACGAAATCGGTCTACTGGATGAATTGCCTTTTCTACACTATACAATTCTTAGTTTATACTGACATATGTAAGTAATTAATGGGTCAGGTATTTATATCAAGACCGCATCCTTGATTATAATAATTTTAGATTGTTGTTTTTAATTGCCTGAAGTTTGGAAAATAGTAAATATAAAGACTCATAGTATGTAAGCATATATATATATATATATATATATATATATATATATATATATATATATATATATATATATATACTAAACTCTATATATATATATATATAATCCAAAGTGTGTGGCTTTTACTATATGCATGGTAGCGATGCTCATCAAAGTTATTAACGATCGTACACACCCCTAACCTTATGTTTGCATATTTATAAACATCTATAAGCTAGTACGTGCACTTGATGATGTTGCGGTTACTTTAATCGTAGATTTTGCAAGTCAAGATGAAGAACTAAGTGGATTGAAGGAGACATTCATGAAATACATATTCGATAATTGTAACAGAAGAGAAAACAAAGTATATAATAATCGAGTTTGATTCGAAAGTAGATAGGCTAATGCTGGAAATATCATTTCAAAACACATGAATATGGTAGTATCGGATGCAAGATTGAGTGTACTAAGCCCATAAGTGGAAAATTCAAACCAATGACGTAAGAGAAAAAACTTTCGATAGACTGTAGGCTACCATGCCACAAAAAAATAAAACCTATGATTAGATAAGGAGTATATAAATTACCTAGGAAGGAATGTAATCTCAGTTATATAGGGGAGACTTTGCGCTCAATATGGTGCAAAAAGGAGATAAGTTGCATGCAAGTATGAGCAGATCCATAGATCAGATCCGGCAAGGAACTCCCGGAAGACTGGCCATCAGATGAGCTAGTAAAGCTCTAAACGCAATTCAAAACACAATCGCTGTAGACTTATTAGGTTAATAAGAAAATCATCAACATACACGGCAAAAAGAAAGTCATTAATAACTGATGTTTGCCATAAAACCATAGGTAAGATGACAAAACCAAGACAAACTTTTCAAAAAGTACAAATAATGACAAAACTACTTATTTAGGCAAAATAATTTCTAAAGAAGAATGATTTATGAGTGTGAAAAGCTACATAATATGGCCACATTAACCTTAAATTTTCCTATAAGTGAGGAAAACGAAACCTCTAAACAGCACCATTATGGTCAAGTCTGCTTTAATGCAAGGCAACATCGCTATTACTGGTTCCTTGCAGCTTTAACTGTACCGCGTCATAACCAAAAATAAGAAAAGCAATTGAAATTAAATCCGGTAGCGACCTTTTGAATGTAAAAGCTGTGAAGAAATTCCATGTGCCAAAAATTTAGTAGATTTATATATTTGAAGAAGACGGGTTGGATGGGCAGTGGTATTTATGGAACCGAGGAAGAGATGTCGGCTTTGAAGATATATGTAAATGGGAATGTTAGATCCAGAACATTTTCTGAAATACAATTCCATCGTGGCTTCCTTTCGGCATTGAATAAATCTTTCATTTCTTAAATCTTTACTTGCATTTTATTTGCCCAATCCCTTCTTATTTAGGTATATATTAAGCTATTTATTAAAGATCTGTAGCTTTATCTGATCTGAAATCTATTTACAACTATTTTTATGAGATCTTTAATCAATTTATTAAAACGTCATTATTTTTAACATCTTGTTTAGGAATAAATTCTTAGCTATTTATTCTGAAAAAAACTAGTTCTTAAGATGTTTTATTGTTTAAACATAAGATCGATTAATAATCGAACATTGTTTGCGCGGGCGGTTATAACAATTATTTAAATCAAATTTGCGATTTTGATGTAAACACCAGTCGATTAGTAGAAGATTCGCTATAAGTGAACAATCATACAAACCATCACAGCTAATTGTACATCCCGCCTGGAGTGCGTGATGTGTAATGTCTAATTGTTTAGCATGTCCACATTTACATGCAGTTCCGTGTTACCCACTCCTTACCTTAATTGCATGCGTGGTTTCACCCACACACATGAGGCTACAGTCCGTGCATGGAATTTAATGCACTCCTGGTATGTTTGAAGGTTCATCTTTTCACTCTTGGTTATGAAGTTTATTGTTTAGTAGGGGATTTGCTTTGTAATAGTCGTTTATTGTATTTTAATTTTACGGCTTTTACTTTACGGCTTAACCTGGAGACCCGTATTATCGTAAACCTATGGTACTCTTTCACTTTGTTTAATTTACCGATCTTGCAATTATAAATAAATTACTTACAACATTCGTTACTGCTGATACTATTAACTTCAGAGGATACCCATTAGTGCGCAATATTTGCTTGCTATGCTTATCTGTCTATTAGCTTAAGGCTTCTAATTGTCATTGATTTTGAGATACCGATTTTCCTTTTTAAGCCTAGTTTTACTTGAACTGAAGAAGGATATCCAGGTAAGTATTCTAAGTATAAACATATCTTTCTGATTTTAGACTATTTCTAATTAATTCGACACTTACCAATAGAAATACCTCCATGACTCCTTTTCAATGGTAAATTGTAGTTTCCTCAATGGATTAATTAAGTTTAAGAAATTTATCATTTCGTCCTCTCTGTGACTCTGAATAGCTTATATGTCATCAAAGAATCGTACGTACAATATGTTCTTTAATGGCATCAACCGACAATGGTAGTTTCACTGGGACTCCCAAATTTTGGTTGAGATTTCTACCAAAATTTAATATAAGTGTTAGTCATGCATATGTTCACCATCTCCATATTGTCTAATTGAAATTTTACTTTTTGATGTTAACCGAAGATAAAACAGAAAAGTTTTTAATAATCTCATTTAAACTATATACATTTATCAATGGGTGATCTGAGAAATAAGGCTATTTTATTATTCTATGAGAGATTAATTTGGGCATTTTATGTGTATCGATGAGTTGAGCATTAACAATAGTTCGCTCATGGTTACCTGGTTTATGCACATTTACTGCGCTACTCACTCTGGTTGTGACTGTCCTTTTGTACAGGAAAGGTACTAGGTGGTTCATCCAATCACGTCATCAGCATACATATTATTAATCAGTAATTTCACTTGCCAATGTAATTCATCAGTTTGATCTGTTTTCAATTTGTGTATACCTCGGTGTTATCTAATTGTTCCTACTTATCATTACAGTTAGACTGAATGCTCAGAACTGTAACTCTTATTTTCTATGATTTCAATCTTAATATTGTTAATTATTAATTATTTTCTTTGGCTTTTGACTTCATCGGAAGATTTATATTTCACATCTTCGCGCGTTCTCATGGTTGTGGCTGTGTCTACTTGGTCAGGAAATTCGCGCTGTTTTGACGGCCTCTCTCTATTTTGGGTGATTTAGCAAACTTAACAGCCGAATTCATACCACAATTAATGAATTCCAACCAACTCGCATTAAATTTTCTTTCGACAGATTTACAACACTATTAAGTTACAGGTGAACTAATCTTATCTTTGGAAGGTCTTTAGAAACCCGAATTCGTGACCTTTTAAATTTCTCTGCTGCATACATTATAGGGAAAATCCCCGAGAAATTTAAAATATTTGGTGTGCAGAAAGGAAAGTAACATTAATTATTTTTGATTTGTTCAAATTTACATTGCTTTAAATCATTGAAAAGTGTATTTAATATATTTAAACAAAAATTATACTTAAGTGAAAAAATATTTAAAATAGTTCAGGTAAGCTACCCATCCTTTTGGACCAGTAAGACTGAAGCGATAGAAAAAGCATTCGCATGGGGTAATAGCCTCTGTTTGTTACAACGTATGGTCTTGTCAGGTGGGCTGAACACTTCAAAGATCGATTTTCGTGAGCACTTGCATCAGCCCTGATTCTCGAAGGCATGTATGTATCAACAGTGTTGAATTCTAGTCTCAAACAACCATCAAATTATGCAATCCCATCTCCTAAACGTCACAAAGCTGCAGGACCCGATGATTTGTTTTCGCACTTATTTAAAGACCTTTGCTATATAATTTCGGAAGTGTTGACTAACATTTTTGTACTATATGGAATAGGAAGACCGTGCAACTTGCTTGGAATTAGTCGACCATCATTCCTATTTTCACAAAAGGCAATCGTTATACTTGAGATAATCATTGTGGTCTAAGCATAACTTCAGTTGTATCTAGGTTGTTTGCCTCGATTATTTTACGCCATCTATGTATTTCTTGTAGATTGCATAATTAAAAAGAACCAGCCGGATTCCAGTCAGGACGAAGTTAAATAGATAATATTTTACCTTGAGGCAATTTCTTAAACAACGAAATTTATGTCGCGGACACAAAATAGCTATCCTTCTAGATATAAAGGGTACATTTGACTCGGTAGATTGCAATTTTCTGTTCGATATTTTGTCGGTAACTTGTGTGCCATCCAAATCTGCAAATATTGTGCACACTCTCCATACAAAGACTTGTTTATGACGATACAGTAAAAACAGCGAGGAATCTGTATTGCTGTGTAGATGCATAGTTTTCTTCGTTTGTGTGCTATCTAGATAAATATGCTCATAGTATTTAGGTCCTTCTCCTAAAAAAATCTCTAACAGATTGTGTGCTTAGATTATTATCTTAATCGTTATTTAAAATCTTTCTTGTTTTATGTTATTCTTCTTTTGGTTATATGGCAGTGGAAAATTAGCTACTAATGGCTTTTAAATCAAATGTTAGCCATTCGCCATACTATTTGTTTCTTCATTTGATAGGAGCGCATTGTTCTTCCTGACTACCTTGTAGTTATATTGCATGCCTAATTATTTTTAACAGCGGTGTTGCATAGCACGATACTGTTCAGCTACGTGATTCTTTGCTATGCGCAAAAAGCATTTGCCCCTTCTGTCCATATTTGAAGCTGTATATTTCTGGACTCATTCCCGGGTACCTTTGTCAACGGTTATAAAACGTAAAATTTCGCTTAAACGCCATCAGTTATACTTTCTGTCAAATCCAATAACAGTTATGGACTTTTAATTAGATAAGCGTGCAGGCTGTACGTGTTTGCGCGTGTGAGTGTATCTGTAATTAAATAAATATAAACATTTTAACGTTTATTTTCATCTGAATAAAATTACCTTAATCTCATAACAGTTAATGATGTTTTATTAGATTACCTGTCGTCATGTAGTTGTGCCAAGCCATCCGTATAGGCTGGAAATTGGCGCTTTTAATCAATGAAAATTAGAAGCCCTGGCCTAAAAGACGTACCCCTTATAAAAATTTAACAACATTGATAAATATTCAGTGCTAATGGGTACCCTGTTTAGCTAATAAAAACAACGATGAAGAATTTAGAAGGTAAATTAGATCAGTACTGGTGGAGCATTGAGTCTGATGAATCGAAGGAGGATTTTAGTGGCATCGTAATTCCGAACTCGAAACTAAGCAGAAAAATTTAAATTGTAGCATCACAATGCTGTGTACGAAACATTCTGTATCAAGCCATTGTCCTGGGCAAAATGCTTCCCTACCATACGGAGAAAATTGAACTGTTAAACACAACAAGAATGCTTAGAATTATACGCAATAAGTATCGTCCCATGTATGTGGATTAAGTCATATTCTCAATTAAGGTACGAAGAGGGAAACTGAAATACATGCAAATATGGACTTGATAATATATGTGATACTTCACGTGATGTAATGGAGACCGGTCATACAATTTATTCAGGATTTCTTAGGATAAGAGACACATATCCGATTTCCATAACTAATATGTGCATTGCGGTGCAATCTCCGCTTGCCAGTTTGCCGTCGTATTATGACAAGGAGGATGGAATTTCGGAACGCGTCAGTAATTGTGTCTGACAGTAATTTTGGCCGTTCTACGACTGAGTAAGTACGATGTGTTTGGTATTTTTATCAGGCTGACAAACTTTATTTAAGGAAACTTTATGGTCGCCCGCGCAATTAATGATTGTTTAATTGTATGTGACGAAAGCTGGAAAAATCTAATGTTTGTGACTGTATAGAAATTGTGCAGCTGACATTTTCAGTCAAATACAATGCTGCGAGACCACTATAACTGCGACGCATTTCAAAATATTGTGATAATATGCAAGAATTCTAGGGATAGGAAGGAGAAAGGTGACTGGTGATATTAAATTCTGTGTAATAGATCAGGCTCAGCAGCTTCTACTCATCCTCTTTACTCAATTAAGCCTAAGGGCTTTTAACAGTTGGATCGTCGAATGTAAGAATTCTTGCCTTGCTAGTTAGTCATTCTTACGATTGTCTAACTTGACAAGCGTGGTGTCCACAACCATTGTATCAAGGAGACTATAATTGCTTCCTGTGTTCTTGTGATGCCTTGAACCCATCATAATAGGTTGGTGATCTTACCAAGTACGTTGTTGCCTTACATGCAGTATTGCAGCTAAATCATTACTTGACTGTGCGCTTTTTTTCTATAAATTTTAATCCAGCCTGTTTTATGCATTTTTAATTTGAATTGCGAAAAAATCATTACAGTTAGCCTATATTTATTATAAACCAGGTAAATACAACACAGTTTAAAAAATGCGATTCTCTTTTTGCCAGAAATCAATGCGGCTATAATATCTGCTAATTATAGTCAATTTTTGAATGCACAAGAGATTAATTTGGATTAAATAAATACATTATACAAGAACAAATGGGAAGCAGGAAACACACATGCAGGGGCACGCACACACACCCTAAAACAATTCTCAGTAAAATCACAATACCTCATTTTTATAGCGACTTTTGATTTTTTTGTTTGTTTGAGTGTTGTGTGTGTCTCTCTATCAGCATTTGCTTTCCCTACTTATTGTTGCATAAAGTATTTATTTAATCCAAATTTATCCACTTACCTTCCACAATTTGACCATTTCAAGTACCAGATATTGTAATCGAGTTGAGTTCTGGGAAAGAGATAATGTCCACTTTTGTACTTGTTATATATATCTGCTTTATAATAAATTTTGCTACAGTAACGACTTATTTCTCAATCCAGATAACAACTCATTTGTCTTATGCTTGATTCTGCTATTGCAATTTTATTTCAAGTGTCGTAAATGTGTAGGTGTCAAATTATATAGAATGTACTTATTTATTTGAAACTGATAGACTTAGTCAGTGACCTAGAGCGCCATTCGGACGCCTTTTGATTACAAGCGATCTCAGCGCAAAATTCACTCAAGGCTGCGCTGGACACAAAGTTGTATAGAAATGGGACATCGACTTCCAGCTCTTCATTTTTGTGCATAACCTTAACATGGTCGTAGAAAACTCAATGTTCCAGCACCACGGAAGTCATCTAGTAAAAAGGCTTCGACGTATAATATACAGACAGGATGGTGTCATATCCATCAAATTCTGGTTGTCACGTGTTGTTTTTTCTGTTTTGGTCGCGAGTGTACAACATGTAGTCTTGGTGACATAAATGGATATGACCACCGTTAGAATATTATTTAAATTTGGCTCGTTTACGCTTATGCTTCTTCTAAGTCACCTTTAGCTATTGCCGATTGCGTACAAAACAGTACTCCGAATATTGTAATGGATGAGCTGAAGCAAATCTCGACTTGTCTTCCGACGAGGAAACCCAACAAATTGTTTGCTGCTTCTAGTAACACAAAAACGCTTAGACACGCGCCATCTGGATCGAAACCAAGATGAAATCGATCTCTGGCTCTTGAGCTTCGCAAGATGTTTGTTGTTAACCACGCAGAGGACGTTGCCTTCGAGATAGAAGCAGTGTCGAAGCATAACAATCTCTTCAAATCGTATTTACAGATTTGGCATACTAACAGTAGTCATTTTAAGGATGGTGTACGAGCGCTTCCAGTTTCTGAAGCTCCACTCGTCAAGAAATTCCAATATGTCCTTATTATGACATATATTGCGAATGGCGTTGTCAGCGATGACTCGCCTGTCGATCCTGTTATGAGTTATATATTGAACCTAACAAAATAGCCATCGTTAAAGAGACAAATAATGTTCCATCAATTGCGCTGGCTGAACCACGTTTTACGTATGAGTTCTGTTCGTTTGGCTAGCAAAGCATTGTTATCTCAGCTAAATCCAAATTCGCGTAAGTAACAATGTGGGCAGATGTCAACATAGCTGAAACAGCATAAGTCAACTACAATCAGCTTAAACAGCATACATTTACAGTAAAATCATCTTGTGTTTATTTTCTTAGTTGGTAATAGTTTGAAATTGTTTATGTATTGATATAGTGAAAACTGCAAGTATGATATATTATCGATGCCACCTTGTCTTCCATTTGATTCAGTCCAGACTGTTTGGTGTAGATATCTTGGTTCTCTCGTTGCTGTGTGTTACTACATCTGAACTAGATCCTTGCCTTCATTTACATATTTTTAATTCATAATTATTTTTATTTAAATTTTTCATGGTTGTGTAACGGCGAACAATCAGCTATTAAAGTCTGTTGTATCATTGTCTTTTTTGGTTGTGATGATGATGATTTGAATTTGAATAGCAGAAACTATTTTACTTAGGGATAGACTTAGAAATTCCTGACCCCTTACCACCTACTATAATCAAGGTTTCGATCTTGATATGAGCACCTGTCTATTCATGTACATATATTTGTCAGTATGAACCCGGGCAAGTCTGCTTCGGAATCTGATGCTACGAACACTGAGCCACTTGTTTCAATATCCTTATCCTGAATCCTATTGATAATAAAGGCATACTTTTATCTAAACATTTATCTGCTTCAGTCGAATCTGCAGACATATTTGCCCTTTCTTCCGTGGTAGCTTATACTAGCTATCTTCTTAGTATCGAAGCACAATCCTAACCGTTGTCGGTTCTCGCCTGATCTAGTTGATAGATCTTCGTTTTTTGTGTCATATTACCCTAGACTATAATTCGTTTTTTATTTAAAGACCATACTTAAACCGTAGTCGTTCATTCCCTCAATGATCAGTCTGGAGAAAATTATCCTATTTATAGCTACAAATAAGGTGTTAAAATGAAATGGAAGGCAATATTATCAGCTTTGTAACTGGTATACGGCGAATAAGCCGCAACAGTCTGTGACCATTACTGTCACGTTTGACAAGGCATCACATATTTAATGCTAATTTAATTGTATTTACATAAAACGACATTATTTCCTCAAATTGACAACTTTGTAGGGGTGCAAGTTCATGGTTTAGAAAAAGAAATTAGTCAAAAAATGTAACCGAATTTTCATTATACCTATTGTGGTATAATTCTTCTGTGGTGCATACTCTAGCTCGTATTATCACTGTAATACTTTCTCATAAACTCACGTAGTGAATGAGGTTATATTTTGGCTTTATGGTCGACGTTGCCTTACAGTAAAGCTGACATGGCCATAATGATATTATTCTTTTTATATTTATGCGTGATTTTATGTTGATGATGATGATGATGATGATGATTATTAGTGTAAGAGACAAGATTCCGCTGGGTTTCTACCGTTACTAAGATGCGTGGACAAAATTGTCGATTTTCATTGCACTCTAGCTGCGCAACTTGTAACACCAACCAAATGTTTATAGATTAATCGTTTTCTTTTGGATTCTGTGACGCGAAAGTTGCTAATTTACGCAATCCAACTATAATTTTACGAGAATAATATTTCAGCTACTTGATGTTTGGTGTGTCGATTATCAGTTTGGTTCTGCAGTAGTGTTAAGAATTCTCAGAACCATTTTTGCTTTTAAGAAAACAAGCTCAAAACAGCATTATATGCTGATTTTGGTATATCACTATTGTGCTTCTGGAACTCAATGTGTTACACTGTTGGTTCAATACATTTTTTCATGTGAGCATTTAACTGTGTGTGTAAGCAGGACTTGCAACTAAGCCCATACGTGAAACGCCAACATTCTAATCTCTTTGTTTGGCAAATGTCTTGATAGTTAATTAGGAATCAGCTACTTCTCTGTGCAATAATATTAAAGACAAGAGATCTAAACTGCTTTATTAATTAAGACCGAAATACGCATAAATTTGTCATGCATAAAGCATAGGCCAGTCATATTATTGCAATTGATGTTGGTTTATAAAAACCGCCTGCTAGGCATAAATTGAATAGTTAAACTCACTGCAGTCTAAAACCCCAATATTATTTAGTTATAAAAAAGCAATAGCTGCTTAGTGTGCCAAGTAATCCTGCTCGACCGGTTGCTCAGGAAGCGTATTCAAGAGGATTTTACACTTAAGACAGCTGGCCAAAATGTAGAACGTTTACGCAATGGCTGAACACATTGTCTAGAAAAATTACAATCTAAATCTTGCAGATTTTCAGGTGTATTTCTAGTAAAAAATAAAAATAGTTATACACAACGGAAGCTGTTTTATGCAACATCCTTAATCTTCAGCTACGTGAACGAAAGAAGTTCGTGTATAATTTTTATTATAAACTGCTGAATTACTTGTTAAATTAATTGAACGAAAAAATCTTGTGTGGTCGGTGATAACAGTTATCCATATAAAGGTTGCGAGCTTGATATAAATACCAATTACATGATACTTAAATTTCTCATGATAATTTAGAAAAAAAGAAATTCGTCCATAAGACCGGCTTGGACCTAATTGATAACTCTTCAAGTACTATCCAGTATCTTTCCTTGGACAGGGCTCGAACCTGGACACATCTGCTTCGAAGTCTATCTACTACTATCTACTTAGCCTTACTGCCGCGCGTTACACACAATTATCAGTTATATACTAACTTATATTTTTGATTAATCTTTCATTGAGTTTGAGTTTTTATTGCATCTCTTTAGACTTATAGTAGCAACTAGCCACTCCAATTATAGAACAGGCACCACGTTGTCTGGGATAGCGGTATTGAATCGAACATTTATATATTACCTAAAATGTATTGTTCGCGTAGTAACAAAATTATCTGTGCGTATTTAATTCTGTCCATATAATCGAATTGGTGCTTATATCCAACTCGCCACCTTGATTGAAATATTATTCTTACTGCCCGCGCAATAAATGGTAGTTCAATCGTCTAATTGCACATTTTAATAACGTTTCTGTACTTTGATGAAACATAGATGAAACTTTAGTGTGGCGTGGAACAGAGTGCCCATGTTCGATCTATTTCCGTGGCAAAGTTCTGGATAGCACTTTTTTTTACTGCGGCTGACTCCTTTTAGAGGATAAGCCGGCTCCATTGATATCCCGAATTAAGCCTCTCAATGCCGGGCGGTTGGCAGCCATTTCGGCACATAAAGAGGACCAATGACGCTCCCAGTGACGCGGACCATAAACATTGCGTAAACCTAGGAGTTCCATGTCCGATTTGATTGTTGCAAACCATGTCTTCAGTTGCCCACCTCGGCGGCGGCGCCAGTTTGCACATTGACCTGGGTTCATCACCTGCCGTACCAGTTCGTCTTCGGGTTTGCGTAGTACGTGCCCGAACCATTGAAGTCGACGATGTTGGATCCAGACGGATAGTTGCATGATGTCCCCACATTGGTGACGAACAGATGCGTTCGACACCCGGTCCATCCATTTTGTCTTTGTGATGTACCTAAGGCACCAATGGTCGAATACTTCAAGCTTTTTGGAGTCCTCAGAACGTAATGGCCAAGTCTCACAGCCATACAGTAGCACAGTGCGAACAGTAACCTGGTAGACTCGGATTTTCGTTTTGAGGCTGATTTCACTTCTTCTCCAAGGTGAGTTCTTCAATTGTAAGAAAGAAAGTCTGGCACGGTCGATGCGTGTTCGGACTTCATTCTTTGCTTGACCAGTTGGAAGTATTTTTGAGCCAAGGTACGTAAAATCGTCGACTGTTTCGATTGGGCTGTCGTACACCGTGAGCTGCTCATCAGATGAAGATACACCGATGGCGAAGGCTTTCGTTTTGTCGGCATTGATTTCCAGACCAACGGCTGATGAAAACTGGGCCACTTGATCCAAAACGGTTTGCATGCTCCCAAAGCTGTCAGCAAGGAGAACAACATCGTCTGCGTAATCAACATCCGTTAGCCATAGGTTATTTGATACTTGAACGCCTCGGAACCCAGTTAGCGCGTTGCTCAGAATCCAGTCAACCGCATAATTGAACAATATGGGTGACAAGGGACATCCTTGTCGAACCCCAGTGCGCAGACTGAATTCATCCGATTCTTCTCCGTAAACACGTACTCTGGCTTTGGTGGCTGCATAGTAGGCCTTGATCAGATTGACGAGTTTTATGGGCATTCCGTCGAGCAGCATGATGTTCCATAGGGAGTCGCGATCAACAGAGTCAAAAGCAGCTCGGAAATCAATAAAACAAGCGACGGTTGGTTGTTGAAATTCGTTGCGATGTTCCAAAACTCGCCGTAATGTAAAGATCTGATCAACACAGCCTTTGCCTGGGCGGAACCCACCCTGATTGGGACGGGTACGGGCATGCCGCTCATTACAGAAGCGGTTCAATAGAATCGACGCCAACAGCTTGGATGCGGTGTTGAGAAGACTGATACCACGGTAGTTTTCGCACCTTGATCTATCACCCTTTTTGGGAAACGGTAGCAGGATTGACATTCCGAAGTCTGACGGGCATGCTTCCTGTTCCCAGATAGAAGAGAACAGTCGATGGATTGATGGCAGTAGTGTGCCTATACAGGCCTTGTAGATCTCCGCAGGTATTCCATCTTCACCGGGGGATTTCTTGTTCTTCATGCGCTGGATGGTCGTAGCGATCTCAGCCTCAGTTGGGGAAGAGCAGTCCACGTCGTAGCTGGGTGTAGATGTTGTAGGTGGTTGCGGTGGGGAGCGGCCACTGTATGGTCGGTTCAATAACTGCGAAAAATGTTCAACCCATCTTGCGATTTTGCCATTGACTTCAGAAATCAAGTCTCCTGTTGCGCTGCGTAGAATTGTCTCTGCATTGCGCTTACCAGATGCTTTACGTAAAAGACGGAAGAGACCCCCGAAGTCACCGACGTTTGCAGCCGATTCCATGGCGGAAGCCATTTCATCCCAGTACTGCTTACGGTCGGCCCGAGCAGACCTCGTGGTTTCACGTCTCAGGTGGCGATAATTAGGCGCGTTATTCATCCGGGCATCTCTTGCTTTTCGTCACAGGATTACATGGACTCCTGGACAGTACCCCGTACTTCCGAATGGCGAATGAGCTCTCAACAGCCACCGGCAACCATTAAACTTACTGCTGCCTTGCAGACTGCGCTTGGATGTGCAAAGGCTAGAGGTGCATCCTCGATCAAAAAGCCGAATGGTGAGGGGACACCACTTGTACCAAATTCCCAAGAAACTCCATGAAAACTCCATGAAAAATGTTTGCATAGCTGCCGCTCAAGAATGTTTTAACCAACAACTTCCGTTATGTGGAACTCTTTTTTTAAAGTCTCTTCGGCTAGTTGGTTAGCTTATTTGGTAATCCACCAGTCAAATCTATTTGTCGCATTGAACAGCTATTTCAATTGTATAACAAGACTATGTTGAAATTTTTAGCTGGCATTTTACTTTGTAAACAGACATAAGTTCTTTATTAGGCATTCAAGAAGACTGCTTGCGGATTTTGAGTATCCTTTAAAATATATGATTACATATTTCGTTCTTTGGTTAAGTACGGATTCACTGCTTTTTTAGTTGTTTATTATACTTTGACAAATTTTTTCAGGATACACGTTTTCGTAAAAATTTATTTTGAGCTCTGCCAGTTCTTAGCATTGAAGTTATTGAAAATATGTTTGGTTTGTTCTGTAATACAAATTGAATAACAAATTTCATTTTGCCGAAATTGTGAGAGTGATTTGGTAATGGAAGTACCGCACAATCCATTTCGGCTTTCGGTATAATTTTCCATTTTTATACTAACATCATCCTG
Organism: Eudiplozoon nipponicum; assembly: GCA_029291075.1. NCBI lineage: Eukaryota > Metazoa > Platyhelminthes > Monogenea > Mazocraeidea > Diplozoidae > Eudiplozoon > Eudiplozoon nipponicum. The sequence continues at coordinate 91,635 of JAQBSW010001649.1, forward strand.
TTTCAATATCAGCAAGCCAAGGATATGCAGTATGCAAATAAGGGGTTTGCGCTCAAATGAAATTTTTATCTGATTATATGAAGTATCAGCTACTACAGTCGACTTAACTTTGGTTGACAAATGGCTTTTTTATAACGGTGTTGTATACACATGCCTTATAAAAATTCTATGCTTCAATAAAAAAAATTTTGCGTTAGTTTGCATTAACGTGCGGCTTATGCCCCATTGGCTTTTCAGCAAATGTTAATGTAAATCTACAGCGAATTTTTTCAATATCGGAATCCATATATGTGTTCTAAAAGAATGATAATCTTGGACGCAAGTACGACATGTAAAACTATTTTCTAAATGATCATTTATTAGGAGGTAGAAGATGTCCTGTGATACGATGCATTACACAAAGCCAGAAATTTGGGCTACTCAGTTTTGCCCTATTTTGAGGCATGTTAAATCATATTTACGGCTATTATCCCATATATATATATATATATATATATATAATATATATATATATATATATATATAATAAACTATTAATACTACTTGCACAAACAGTGATTTTTATTCGCATATATATATATATATATATATATATATATATATATATATATAAATTATCAATCACTGCTTGTGCGGGTGTTGGGATAAAAATTAAACCACATCGCACAGCATAACAAAATACCGTTAACTATAAGTACTGAAGTGTTTAAATTGTACATGATCATCATCAGTAAACAACGGAAAACTGATTGCCGAGGCTCAAAACGCATCCGCATATCTGATATACCATTCCTTATACGTAATCCTCGTTAGTCCATTTACCATCGTGCTCATGATGATCATCAAGGTTTCGTTGAAACGCATCACGTGTTCTTGACGATAGTTCTGCTATGTTGTGCGCGTGGTTAAATACCGTGGGGTTGGTGTTTATCTCAAGCTCGTAAACTTTGCTTAAATAACTGTTCTCACCTTCTGTGCGATCAGTTTTTGTCTATTTTGAAGATTATACAACCCATGGAAAATGCATTAATGTAAACGAGATAATATCACTGATACACTACGATCATACATGCGTATAATGCAATGTGAGAGTTCAACAACTGCTCACTGTAGTTTTACAACTGTCTTTAATTATAAACACGCGAGCAAATACGAAATTGTCAATATTTATCTTCAGCTACTAGGTCATGTGACAAGTAAGCACCATTCGATAGCTGTTAATGTATTGCTTTTATAATTTTTTCGTCAACCTAATGTGTTTGCCTAGTTGGCCTAATAGATTTTAAACAAGTCAATTTTATTATCATTGTTTAATATACAAACCTGGATAATAGATATCAAACACCGCATATCTTAGGTTGTGATGATATAGGACTGAATATGAATAAATCCCAATATTAGATCGAATGGTGATAAATGAAGTGGCTGAAACCCTACGCATTTCTCGTCTGATGACCAGTTCAAAAGATTGTACCGTCCTATTATCCTACATTACTCACCCAAATGTATAGTAGTCAAAGGGCGTAATACCGGCTCCTACTGATGAGTCGCCTGTAAGCACGAAACGGGTGTGAATGAGATTATACTTTCCGTTCATGCTGCCTTTGGTTTATCCTTCTGGTCACACCTAAAATTTTGACACGTAGCAATGCGTGGGAGACTGTAGCTTTGCTACGTTATGCGTTTAGTAATTGAATGTAATCTCAACGTAATTTTTGTTTTATACATATATATATATATATATATATATATATATATATATATATATATATATATATGTGTGTGTGGGTGTGTGTGTGTGTTTTCTTGTGCTTGCGTGTTTAGTATGGGAAAAGAACATTTGGTCATTCGTTCCTAATGAGAGTTTTGACTGTTTGTTTGCCTCTCATCATAGACCTGCTTGTTTTGATACTCAAATGACGTATACGAACCTCCATAGTAACCAAAATGAACCATTAATATTAGCAAATAATCACCGGCATTGAGGTCCCGTCTCCAGTGATGTTTAGCGTATCTAAACAGACCGGGATAGTTTTATGGATGTCAGATATGAATACTTGTTGAGAAACTTTTGAATTAATGTTTGCTCCAACCAACATTATGTATTTATTTCGGTTATCATTATTATTAAGAAGTTTAAAACGATTAAGCATTAAAAATATTGTTTTACATAGGCATACAATTCAGCAATACATTTGCATTAGAGAGTTGGTCACGCTGTTGTTTGATTATGATAAATATGGTTATTGTTCCTTCAAATACATTTATCTTGTTCTGTGACAATTTTTATAGATTTAAAATTCTGAGATTACTCCAACATTTCGTATTTATTTTATATTTGTGTCAAGGGTAACCGCAATTACCTGACTATCAGTGCTTTATCTATACGCAGCTGTGTTCACATTTAAAAGACGTAGATCGAATGACCCGCTTGCATATTAGTCAGCGCTAGTTATCTCTTATGGTTTTAAAGAGCAACCTGCTAATGATATCAAACTAGATCGCAAAAGCGATTAAACTAAGTGAGAAGCTGATCTGCTCCGTTTTTAAGAATGCCTGACTTTCCGACCAACCAGAGGTGAACGTCCTAGCTCACGTGTCATTTGGAGACCCACCCACGTACACTGGATCAGTCACCGAGAAAATTGTCAACCTGATACTTTGTGGAGTACATATTTTAGAACCGCCCTTATTATTGACTGGTTTTGTTTAAAAAAATTTCTACTATAGTCGCAACATCGAAGAAAATCTAACCAATGCGTGTCTAGTCCAATGTTATAGTAAACGATTATGAAAACTTTTTTTTGCAAAATTCAAAATTAACAAAACCGTAAATGAGGTCATACTGGTTATCATCACAAACACGCAGACAAGCATGCGTATGTAGTTTTAAACTAAGCAGCTCATGATTTCATTCAGCAGGCTAAAATCCATAAGATACACCGTAGAAATGATTAGTTAATTGCGTAAGCCTGACCTTATTTTATCAATTTTTTGCGAATATATCGTAAAAAAGCCATCAAAGTTGTACACAAACCACGTCCTTTTAGATTGGTCGCCTGTCCTCAATACTGAAGAACGATTGATTGTACGAATATATAGTGAAATATGCAACTTTGATAACTTATTTGATACAATTTGTATTAAAAATAGCTTACGTAGACTCAATTTTCTATTCGTCTATCAATTCGCACTGTTTACCATATGATGAAAACCTGGCGTCTTTGCTTTATTTTTCAGATTGATTATTGCAAAATTTGAAATATTCTATAGCACGCGTTCTGAAATGCGAACTGGTTAACACATTTTTCCTAATAGGCTAGTAACATACCGAATCAATAGACTCATATTAGCCTTCTCATGTCAAAAGTAAGACGAAATTTGCTTCTGAGAAAGATGCAATAAATTTTCTACAAGCTTCTACTCCAAAACAAAATAAATGAAGAATTTCTTAAATGGCAGCTTCAATTTTGTTGGATAAATTGTACCGATCGTGTTTCTTTTTTAAAATAATTAATTTGACTAGTGAAAATGTCTTTCTCGAGAAATAACACCCATATTTTAAAATTGCAAAGGACGCAAGCCTTACACCCATGCGTGCGTTCGAAACCATGTGTACCTTCCTACACGAATTGGAAGAATATTATTCAATAGTCTGGATATGCATAAAACTAACGCTATTTAAATTCTCGTATATTGTCTATTTCAATTAATAAAACGTATAAATGTTGATGTAAATAACGCGATGCTGTCCTTCTTGTTTGTATTCTCGCCGCCGTTTTCCTGTGGGGTAAAATTGATAGCACTCGTTGGGCGGTAAAATCTTGAATTCTGTTGCATTTCCAGGTGCACCGATTTTTGGCCTTGATTGATATATTCTCAATTGTCCCATCATTTTGCAGCCCTCCATCAGCTGCTTGCCTGAAAGTTACGTTGGAACAGGATTTGTCACACTATTTCCGAATTTTTGGGACTTCACTTCCAGTCCCAACTTCATGGTTGACTCCATACTCACAAGAAAAAAACATATTTGTTGTCGTTATTGAATATCACAATTCTGAGGGGAACCTATAATATATTACAGTTTAATTGTTAATGTTGGGTTTTCTAAATAAAAGTAAGAAGGTTATAGGTAAAAATTATTGAAATTGCATTATTAGTAACCATCCTATCAACAGACTTTAGTGCATAAATATATATTACCTTTCAACAAACTTCGTGTAAATTATTTCATAATAAATGAATGTAAAAGGTTTCTGTCAAAATTAAACGAAATTGCTTTGTCTGCATCATAAAATGCGTAGTTTATATTGACAAATGTATGTATAGAATGGGATTGGTATTTACATCAATATTGCAAACTTGTTTTAAATAACTTTTTATCAGATTGTTTATGTTGTAGCCGAGAATTGGTTAGTTACTGATACGTGCAGTATCCAATATGTCGGACTATTGGTACTTTTTCACAAGTTGCAACAGGCTTTAAATACAAAAAAACTAATGATTCTTTCAACCACAGCTAAAGCTTGAATCAACTAATTAGAAATTTACAAAATAAGGGCAATAGGATGACCAAAAGATTCGAAAACATCTGGCAGAAATTCGAATGAAGCAATATATAATTAATCTAACGGTAGTTGTAATTGCTTTAGGTAATTCATAACAAAAGAATGTTAATAATGCGAATTTAAAAAAAAATTAATTTGCGGCAGTTTTTAAATGGTCTTACTTGTTACTTGAATCTTATTTAACAATAATTGATTGGCTGAATTTTGTCAGCCAAGTCTTAATAAATCAACAGTATTTGAATTGTAATTAAATCTGCTACGGTCGGTTGTCAATGCGGTGTCAGGACGTTTTGGTTGACGGAGATTTATGGTTACATGGTAACGATAAATACAATTCTGCATCTCTTTGGCATCAGTGCCGACAAGATTGTCGTCTCAGGAGGATCCCAGTAGTTCAATATATTATTAACACCCTCAGATAACTGTGTTAGGGTCCCAATTAATGGCAATCATCGATTTACTAGTATGTCCCTTGTGAAGCGATACTGTAAAACTTAAAATACACACTATCTTCTTATCCCAATCGCATTACAAAAGCGTGTATTGGTCAAGCTGTGCTTTTATTTCTATAAATGTGTAAACGTTGGTGTTAGCAAATTTTATGTGCACATATAGTTTAAATAACGGAAAGAATTTTTACATAGATATCATAGAATTGCTTGATTTATTTTATTGAATAAACTATAAAATTATCCTAAATCAGAAGGCGTTTTTACCCATGCATACTTTTGTGAAGTAAAATCTAACGGTCACAGTTTAAACCTATATAAGTTGATCCGAATAACAATGAACGAGATTATGCTTTGAAAGTTTGCGGAGTGCGAGCTTCATATGTTGAATCTTTGGGATTTGCGTTCGCGGGTTTTCTCTTAGCACTATCAGTTTCGCAAAGATCCGATTGATTCCCATTTCCAAGTACACATCCGTTTCGTCTTCGTTCATACTGAGTGTAGATTCGTCACTTTCTTTCGAATGCTGCAACATCGTTCACACTAACCACTGGAAATGAGGTTCGATCTGATCTTCGTTACCTGGCGACGTTTCGGTTTGGTCTTTCCCAAACGATCCTCAGGCCTTTTATCAGCGAAATATATAACTATAATATATTTAATTAACTGATGTTATGATTATGACGAAATATGGTAACTGACATCCATTACTTACAGAGTGTATAGCTTTGCTGGAATTTCAGGTGTTCAGATGTGGTATATCTCAATTTTAATGAAATTTAGCATAGTATCCAATCCATTGTTTTGGTACCGCGTGTCCACTCGGCAACCATACCGTTGGTATAATGTACTGACTCGGCAACCAGTGTTGGTAACCTTTAAGGGCTCGGTATGTATTATATATGGCAAGTTGGCTTTGAAATTGCTTTGTCGAAGATTTTATATGACTTTAACTTCACTACTGCAGATTTACACATTCGTCCAATTGTCCCACATTCCTTGACTGAATATATAGTGGGTATGGGACGTATTACCGGCTCCAATTGTTGAGTCGCCAGTTAGTACGAAACGCATGTGTACATGAAATCATGCCTTTCGTTCATGGTGTCTTTGGTTTGATGCATCGTACTGTACATAACTTAATATTTTATATCAGTCTGTGCCAATGTTTATTATACTTTGGAAAATGCATCTCAATATCAGGCCTGTTATATTTGGTGCTTATTAATAGTAGGCCAACTGAAGATATATATTTTTGCATAGCTTTGATTCGATCTATAGTTTATGTTTTATATTTCCATGAAACGTTATTTTCTTAATTTATAAATTGTTTGATATGTTATAAACGCGCCGCGTTGGTAGTTTCAAACGAAAGTATTAATTCATTCATGCACTAAAATACTGACTATTTATACCAATAAGGTGTTTAATTAACATATTTTCAAATGTTTTGAATGTATCTTGCTTGGGTTTGTTTGTGTTTGTTTTTATGTTGCTGTGTGTATGTTCTTATGCAACTGGATGGTGTAATGTGTTTGCCGTTTAGCAAATTTTGCTTATGCTGCGTGTGTTCACTGCGGTTTGCAATACCATCTGTCTGGTTCTCTCATTCTCCGGACTCGCACTATATTATTCAGCTTTGTATGATTTGCGTCTTCGGCAGGGCTGCCAAAATGAAGCTGTACCAACGGATGTAGTTACGCAGACTCAAGACGAACGTGAAGCTATATCCGATTTGTGGTCAGTTGCTGGTAGTACCTTTATTGAATTTGTCGCATCGCTACTTGAATTGCCATTGTTAGGAAACCTGTTCGGAATTGTTCATCGTAACATAGAAAATGTGTTTATGCTATGTAAAAAACTTAAATTTGTACTACTAGTTAATTGATGAATTATTTAACTGGAATATGAGTAGTTAGCTTTTCTAATCCAAAACTATAAAACGTGTTAATTTTCGCATATAATTTAGTCTTCTTTGTTCGGTTGTCAGCGTCTGATCAGAGCGTTTGTGTAATTGGAAAATTGCACAATGCTATATATTTACGAAAAATGCAAATATTTTCAAGAGATGTATTCAAAACAAAACTAGTCAGAAGGTTGTACGAAGTCAGCTATCACAGTTATCCTCAAAATAGACTTGAGTACCGTAATTTTTGTTATAGGATGAGGATAATAACCTTTTATTATTATCGGCCAGGTTTAAAATAACGTTGTCATGACGACTTGCTAGGGCACAGCGTTCTAAGTCTGGGTGTTTCTGTGACTACGCGAAGGTTAACAGAGTAGAATCTCATTTACCTGATTATTTAGACCTTGAATTTATAAGTTTGATATAGTAAAATATCAACTTCCATTTTCAGTTGCAACATGACCAATATATTCATAATCAGAAATTGCTAGATTAATCAGCTTAAGTGATTCAACATAGGCAATACAAGTGTACATCCACTGTCTTCAATTTGACTCCGAATAATTCGAATTTCGGTTTCGGAAGCCTTTTTCAACGGAAAACGTTTCCAAAAAACCATTTAACAATCAATATGTCAAACATCTTATTGAGCACAACAAAATTAAAGCAAATAGGCAATACAAGTTTGTTTAAAAAAATTCATCTTCGATCTAATTCTTAAGGCAATTAGTGAATTATCTTCAAGCTAAATGTTATATTTAATTAGGGCAAGAACTGTCAACTCATTTTCTCTAAAATTTTATTATTAAATATTCTATTTATCTTAAATTTTTGTGCCTAACATCTGTTTTGCTTTTCAAGTTAACTGCCTATTTCGAATTTAACAATAATTGTTTGCGCGGGTGGTGGTAACAATTCTTTAAATCTAGTTTGCGAGCTTGAAGTAAACACCAACCCCATTGTATTTAACCAGTCTTCGAACAACATAATAATATTGTGCTACAGTAGCACTGACGGTTTGGATCTTCCTGATCACATCAGATATGACGGGATCGACTATCGAGGATCAAACCGCATTGAATATATATGGAAAGCAAATTAGATATGCGGCTCTCACCTCTAGCAGTCTCGCATACATTGAACTTGACTGAAAATGTCGGCTGCACAATTTCTACGCAGTCATGAACATAAACTGTTTGTAGCTTACGCCACATATACGCAAACAATTATTGTTAAATTGTATTGCCTATATATGTATATGTGGCGAAAGCTGCAAACAGTTAATGTTCGTGACTGCATAGGAATTGTGCAGCCGACATTTCCAGTCAAGTTCAATGTATGCGAGACTGCTAGAGGTGAGAGCCGCATATCTAAATTTGATTTCCATATATATTCAATGCGGTTTGATCCTCGATAGTCAGTTTGCCGTCGTACTCTGATGATGATCAAGGAAGGTCGAAACGCGTCAGTGCGTTGCGGCTGGCGGTAGTTTGTTATCTCGAATTTTTCGGTTCTCGTTAATCTCGATTTAGCCGTTTTTTGTATATTTCATCTACACTCTATCACTAACTTAAAATTAATTATAGTCATGCGAGATAAATTGCCCTTGAATAAATCTTTTTGGTTTTTGTGAGGTCCAGAAATAAAGTTTTTACTTTCCGTAATTTCCTATTCTGTTAAAATAAAAATTAAAGCAACTTTATAACTTCGTAATTTTATGGTCGCATAGGATGAAAATTTACAGAAAAAAATATTTGTAAAAGAATGGTGCGTAACTGATCTGACGTACAGTTACGGACGTTAAGAGTTACATAAATAAGCTGAGATCCAATTAATCAGTACGGAGATCTCTTAACATGTCTGAAGTTATGTGGTCATATAAACCGGACTATTCAACAGGACACCTCGAATACTGGTCTAGACAACTTGCAGTTCTTTATGTGCATACAGGAGAAAATGAGCTCTGTTCCAACTTTCCCTGATTCTTGTACCTTTGTTGGAAATCTTTGGTGGAGCTAATTGTGGCATAATATTTTATTCCCACTCGAAGGTGTCCCTTTAGTTCCATTGATGGTCATAAGGACAATGTTAGTGCGACTTTATTATTGATTTGCAGGCTGGATATTTCTACAGCTCAAAGCAAAAACAAATCGTCCTAATCCACCGACTTTGCATAATTGTGAGTGATTTTAATATATAAAACTGTTGTTTTATTTACCAGGCGTTATGCTTGACATTCACTGCATGTTATCATATCAACAATTAGCCTGATAAAAATTTTGTTATAGTTTCTCGCGGAATGCATAAGTTAGTTATACTTTACTATGCATGTACAAACTCTGTTACTTTGTCCTTAAGGTTTTTAAACTAAACCGTATTTATTTTTTTAGTTTTTCATGTTGTGAACAATTGCTATCATCTTCAGTTTAATAATAGGGTGCCCTTTTGTACTGTTTCTGTATGTTTTTATAACTAGTCCTAAATGTTGTGCATCTACCATCAATAAAACTGGATTGTCTGCTGAAGATGACGAACCACTTCAAATGTGTCGAACTCAAGATGAGAACACTTGTGAAGAAGAATTAGTTCAGCCTATGACAGCATCCGCTATTTGTGATGAACAACACACTGGATCTCCAAACTTACCGACAAACTCGAAGGAAAAATCGTGTCTTTTAGACAAGCTGTCAGCTAATCTGGAACAATGTCCATCTGAAGCATTGCAAGGTCTTCCATCTGGACGAACATTGCTCGTTGAACAGATCAATTGTCGGCAATGTGGCCAGAAATTTAGCGGTATAGTTAAAACTGCAGGTATTAATCAATGCCCAGTTCCGTTGGAAACGATTTCGAGGAATGAATCACACGGAAGAGCTCAATTTGTGCCTGGTGTATTTCCTGTAAGTCGTTTTAGTAACGTGCTTTTTAACATCAATCACACGATTAGTTATGTATTTTTATCATTTTTGTTTTAATTAATCAATGCGGAGTTAGAGTAGCTCATATTTTTAATCATATGTCAGCTTGAACATAGTTTTCGATCTTGCTGCCGCTTCAGGTAAGAATGTAACGGTTATGTTTTAATTACTGCAAGCGAATGTAAAATTAAATATGCTCTTCTTGGTATTTTAATTGTCCAGGTACTCATATATAGTTGAAACATTCTAAGACCGTCACTCGAGCATATTATCAGCACTTGATGACATAATGCACTTTCATATTATTGCACTTTATCGGTATTGCGGTTGGAATTGACCGTATCTGTCCTTGGTACAGCAGGTTATATTGGTACGGTCTCCAATATTTCTCAGTATTCTCTCTTTATGTCACAGTTTTTTTCGTGATACTCTTCTGGTAGTCGATATAGATTGTCTTCATTAATTTGTCCACCATCAGCTTCGCCAATAAAACACCTGTTATTTTGAAAACGTGTCCAACCAAAACGCAAAAAGCAAGTTCATGTGGTAGTTTTGATTGACCGCGATGAGCTGAATAATTTGCAGATAACTTATTAGACATAATTTACCCAGATTTAAGCCGGTTTATTTAGGATCAGTAGCTAAAAACTGGCCACCATGAGCGGCTAGTGTTGGCCTATAGTCATGCTTTTAGTGCTTGCTGAATACTTACGAGTATTAGCCGGCATCTCTCTCCAGCTACTATTTGGTTCAATCAAGAGTTAATGAATAAAACAGTTGCGCACTGTCCAATACCCGTGCTCATCATACCACTATTACCGTTCACTAGACGCTTTTATTAATTTCAGTATTTTTCTATTTGCCCAACTAATGTTAAGCTGGAAGAGAGGGGAAAAGTATTCAGCCAATGAATGTCGTCACATATTGACAAATTAATGTTGCTCGTGTGTTCAGCAATTCCGACAGAATCGCGAAAAACCCAACAAAGCATTATTGTTAAAAGTGCCTGATCTGTGTTTTGACTAACACAGGCTGAATTCCAGTTATTGTGCTTCTTGCATACATTTCACCAATTCGTGGTGGTTGCCTTCTTCAGTTCACCCATCATCACAAGTGTTAAAATATAAAATAATTAAACAAGCTATGTTGTTCGACGACTGGCTAAATGCAACAGAATTGGTGTTTACTTCGAGATGGCAAAATTGATTTATAGAAATAATTAAGTAAGTATAAGGATTTTTTTCGAAACCTTTGTATCATAAATTATAATTAAATACCGCTTGTACTACTTTGCCTCGCTAACGTATTGCGTGGAATTCTTCGTGACCTCGACTTGTTTGCGTTGCCTAGACAGATTTCCCTCTGTAATCTAGATCTTTGTCCTCTTTATTATTAATTACTCTTTAATGTTTTTCTAGTTTGTTTTTCTTTCGGTTGCACGGCAGTTACGCCTCTTCGTATTATTAAACAAGCAATGATTGTGCAGGTGGTGGTAAATTTCTTTAATTCAAGCTTTCGAGCCTGAAGTAAACACTTATTCCATTGCATCTAACCAGTTGGCGAACAATATAGCAAAACTACCGTCAATTACGCATTACATTGTTCTGATGTGATGCTATTTATGATAATGATGGTGAAGTGGCCGCTGCTGATATTGATTATAAAGAGAAGTATGGTGATTGTATGCAATTCAGATCTATTTTAATTATGGGATTGGTGTTTACTTCAAGCTCGCAAACTTGATTTAAAGAATTGTTACCACCACCCGCGCAATCAATTATTGTTAAATTGTTTTGGCCTATATATGTATATGTGGCGAAAGCTGCAAACAGTTATTGTTCGTGACTGCATAGAAAGTGTGCAGCCGACATTTCCAGTCAAATTCAATGTATGCAAGACTGCTAGAGATGAGAGCCGCATATCTAAATTAGTTTTCCATATATATTCAATGCGGTTGATCCTCGATAGTCAGCTTGCCGTCGTACTCTGATGATGATCATGGAAGATCAATACGCGCCAGTACGCTGCAGCTGGCGGTAATTTTGTTATGTTGTTCGACGACTGGTTAAATACAATGGGATTGATGTTTACTTCAAGCTCGCAAACTTGATTTAAAGAATTATTTAATTATTCGTTTGTTAATAAATTTGTTTATTCTGGTTATTGCTTGCTTCAAGTAAGAAAACTGTTACAGCATACTTGATCCTTATTGTACATATTTTAATCAGCCCATTTTTAAGTTGGCTAGTTTGGTAATATTGCTATATGTGATTTACACATTACCCGTTATTAATTAGGACTTTTTCAGAAAATGAAATGTGAGATTTACTTCCGTATCTCTGCCTTCATTTCGACAATCGAATTAAAATAACTTGTATTTGTTTAAGAGTAATAACATGGCGACAAGTCTGATTGCTGTGACTTGATGTAGAGATCCTGTGGATATAACTAATTGAACAATAATTAATCGCGCGCGTGGTGGTAACAATTCTTTAAATCAAGTTTGCGAGCTTGAAGTAAACACCAATCCCAGTCGTCGGTAGTTTTGTTATGTTGTTCGACGACTGGTTAAATACAATGGGATTGGTGTTTTCTTCAAGCTCGCAAACTTTATTTAAAGGCTATAATTAATAGTTACAAGTAGTCATTAGTTAATGTCATTGAAGATCTAGAAATTGAGGCAAAAGTACAATCGCCTTTACTGCTTGCTTAAAAATGTAACTGAAATATAAACAAATGGTAGCAGTATCAAGTGGTTATTTTCCTCGTTTTTAGGCGTTCCTTGGTGGTTTGGGCAATCGACGCTATACGGAGAGTAGCTTTGATGACGAAGACAGAGCATCAACTATAACTACGGCCACGTCAGTCACATCGGCAAGTACAATGCGTACTACTCGACGTTGGCGATTTCCTTTGCCTCGACGACTTGTCACCCAATTAGCTCGGCTACAGAACTCTCGATCTTTCGCAGGTTCCCGACCAGAAGGCTATCGTAATCTACTGTAATAGCCAACCTGACTTCATAGTAATTCTGTGAGTAATTTTGAGGTGAGTTACAATTGAAATTAAGTTTTTCTGGCGCGATATTCAAGGGAGCCTCTTGAATTTAAATTTAACTATATTCAATAGTTTTTTCAGGATTCCAACACAAAGGTCCGCATGTGAGCCTGGGTTTTATGACTAACCAAAACAAGGTTTCTTCATTTAACCTCTCGAGATTCATCAAAATCAGTTTTTATATCAGTGTATTTATAATGAGGAGTGTAAAGGTCCGAACCTAAAGGGCTATAGTCACTAATCCATCATTGCTACAATCTGAATATTGGACACGAGCAGTAATGACAGTCATAGGTGAAACCGACTTGAGTATCACAATTTATTTGTTTGCAATGAATGGAATTTGTATGCCCTATTGGTGCCGATAATGTTTATGCCAATTTCACAAATTCAACCGAAGCCTGTATTGTGTGCTTTCGTGTGAGTTGTGGCTTTTTTTGCTGATACCCTCAGTGTTAACAATACTTGTTTCATCTAGACGACGCTTAATATGTGCCATTTCTTCTGTTAAATAATCCATCTGTCCAGCTAACGTACGAACCAAGTCATCTAAGCACGAACCAGAATCCATAAATTTACCTGACAACTAAATTTATTAGGCAGTCAGTGAGGGGGAGGAGTTTTTTCGCTAATAGAGTGCTCCGTTTATAAAAAAAATTTACTTAATAATTCTTTATTTACTATTAATGGCTGGGGCTTGGATGCTGGCTCCAACATACTTCTGGCCTTTTCAAGTTTTAGGTTTTGCGCTTCTGTAGGTAATTCTCTGGTATTCAAAACAGTGCTAAATAGAGCCAATGGCGCGTTCTCGGTTTCAATGGTTGTTCCTGTAATATATCCTCTTCCTTCGGAGATGGCCTCGTCATTGTGCTTAATCGATCGGTAGCTACAACTCAGGGTCAGTCGGGCATGTTGACAAAAGTGGTAATGTGAACCGTGTTCACTTCTACACAATACAGACCAACATTGAATGAGTGTAACGCTATTGGTTCAACCTCAGTCACCATGACGTAGTTCCCGGCTCGTTAGAAGGGTACAGGTATGTCTTTGGAGTGTAGACTTTTCTGCGTTTTGGCGCACACAATCTGAGCGCTCATGATTCTATGATGAGGTGCAGTGACCTTTGATCCTAGCCTTGCTGGTTCGTCTGTCGGACGTGTCTACATTCCATAAACAAGGCCCGTAACTGTTGATAATTTAAGTCACATGACCCGTTCTGCTAAATGTGATTTGTTCCGTTAGGAACCAAGATCGTCGTGACACCAACATCGCAGAAATTCTTTTAATACTTGATGCGCTCATTCAATGGTGGATGATAATTCGCAGCTAGGGAATGATTTATCTCATGATTATTGCACAGCTGATCAGATTCTTTTGATTCGAACTGTGCACCCTGGTCGGTAGCGATAACTTATGACCTACCAATTTGACTGAGACAGCGCTTTACTACGCATCATATAGTTGCTTAGGCTACCTTAATAAGTGTGATACACGAACAGCGGAACTTCTGCTGAGCACATTGCCTGCAGCATTCCAAGTACCTGCTCAATGTTGTATCGTTATATCCTATTCCTCATGCTCTTCAATATCCCGATGTACTTGTCTCTTTCCATTTTCCTTGTGACCTTCAATGTACTAGCGCTCTGTAGTCGGTGACAAAATATCTAAAAATTCATAGGATCCATTGTAATTGTAGTAGTTCCTTTTTTGGTGATGGTATCATTTTACTCAGCTTTTGTGGGAAAGTCAAAATATTAACGTCTATCAATTTCTGCTTACATGATGCGAACGCTGCTTGGGCTTCCGTCCATCTAATCGGTAGTTCAGCACTAGTCAACTCAGCGAATGGTTGTTGAGTGAGCACCATCCCCGCAAGATATGGTCTATATAAATTCATTAGGCCAATATACCGACGCAACTTTATTGTTGTGGATTATACCGTCTAATGTATAATAAACTGTAAGCTCCAATTTAATGCACACAACTATTTGCGAACACAGGTAGTCCAAAAAACATCGCTTGACTTCTTATTTGTACCTTTTCAGAACTAAAAATTTAATGGCCATTTTACAGCTTTGTTCAGCATCTTCAGCGGCTGAGCATAAAATTGTTGTTCGGTGGTTGCCCAAACTATAACTTCGCCAACGTATGTAGTAGTACAGGGTAAATCGGTTGCGTGTAAGTCTATTATACTTTAGATCATCAAACAAGCCATGGGTTAAGGGTCAGGTTTAGTCACAAACTTTAATTTCTGAAGATTAGCTGCACCTCGGAGTGAATCATCTAGAATGCCGGCATTTAGCCTCTCTTGTGTTGTTTAAGCTTCATATATCCATGGTGATTTGTATTTAACAGTTAAATACTGTTTGTTGCGGAGAGCTAATGTATATGCAAGTATGTATTATGTGTTGCGAACCTAGTAACAAATTAGTTTAGTTGTGACCAGAAGGATAAACGAAGGACAGCATGAACAGGAAGTATAATCTTAAGTCGCATTGTCGAGACTTTATATGATGCTAGCTTCACAATTGCACGTTTACATAATCGTCTAGGAGATTGTATCGTCCTATTATCCCACATTCTTCACCCAAATATATAGTGGTTAAAGGGCGTAATACCGACTCCTACTGATGAGTCGCCAGTAAGCACGAAACGAATGTGCATGAGATTATACTTTCCGTCCAAACTGTCTTTGGTTAATCCTTCTGGTCACAACTGAACTAATTTGTTACTAGGTTCGCAACACGTAATACATACCTGCATGTATATTAGATCTTCGCAAAAAACAGTATTTAATTGTAATATATTGAGTGGAATGATGTCATGCTTACCGCGAAACGTGATAACTGATATCGATCAAGGCTAGAGTGTATGGATTTACTGGAGTAACAGGTGTTCAGAATTTGTTGTAATTCTCAATTTCGGTGAACTATAGCATAAATTGATATCCATCATTTTGGTACCATGTACCGACTCGGAAACCATAGTGTTAGTGCCATGAACGTTTTCGGTACAATAATGTTGGTATCGGTTACTACCACAATAGCCATAGTGTTAGTATCCTTTATAGACTCGGTATATATATTATATAGTGTGATTTAGCGTTGAAGTTGCACTGTCGTAGACTATGATGTTAGCTTCACTAGTGCAAGTTTACACTTTCGTCTAGGAGATTGTACCGTCCTATTATCCCACATTCTTCACCCAAATATGTAGTGGTTAAAGGGCGTAATACCGGCTCCTACTGATGAGTCGCCAGTAAGCACGAAACGAATGTGCATGAGATTATACTTTCCGTTCATGCTGCCTTTGGTTTATCCTTCTGGTCACAACTGAACTAATTTGTTACTAGGTTCGCAACACCTAATACATACTTGTGATTTGTATTTGTCGTTTGACCCCAGGCACAGTTTAAAGCAACCGATCGTTGTCCCGGGACGTTTGGTACAACTGGGGAACTGGAATTTAATTTAGTTCTGCAAAATGTTAATTTTCGTGTCTGCATAGACATTTGCAGTCCAGTAAACTTTATGCGAGACTACTTGATTTGAGAGCCGCATATTCAATTTTGCTTATCATATATATGCAATACGGCTTGATGTTCGCTAGTCAGTTTGCCGTCGTACTCTGATGATATTCATTGAAGGTCGAAACATGTCAATACATATGACTGATTATAACTTTGTTGTTTTAAAAGAAACATGTAGCACGACGGGGAATAGATTTCAATTATCATAAACTAAAATTTTCCACTTAAAATTTTGATTGTCACGGGTGGCGTAGTGTGCAGCTACATTCTCCGACGCAAATATACCCCGGTTCGAGTCTACTCCGCGGCAAATTATTGGCAGTGTTTAAGGAGTTCCTAATAAGATCGAAACAGCTCTACTGGATGAATTTTTTTTTACTTGATGGAATATTTTGTTTTTATTGGCAATATATGTATAATCAAATTCCTGCCATTAGACTGTAAATAAATAAATAATAATTACTATAATATATATATATATATATATATATATAATTTATATGTTTATAATAACTGTGACCTGATGTGACTTGATCTCATGTGACCAGCCAGCTATATAGTTCTGAATAATTTTATTCGGTGATCGCCCAGAATTTAAAAAAAATTTGTTTTGCAGGGAAATGCTACCAACTCCGATTAATGCCCAAACGGCTTTCTAACTGAGATTAAGTTTTAATGTATCCTACTGCGTTTCTGGTATAGATCACATATTGGCATCAGTCCTGGCCAGAGAACACATGCTTGCACCATTGACTAATCATTGTTACAAATTAATTTTTATTTGACAAATTTTTTGACATTAGTTTATATTTATATTATACAAAATTTTTATGGTACAGTTCTATTAAATTTTAACAGTATCAAATAATATAATATTTAGAGATACGCTATATATATATATATATGTATATATATATATATATATATATATATGAGCAAGACCTTTAAATGCAAACAGGCACACAAACAAACACAAACGCGTACACAGTTACGAATCAGCCAAAACAAGAAATAGAAGTAAAACCGAGTCCGATTTGTTGCCATCCACAAAATCAAATGCAAGACCATGAACGTATATAAATGAAAGATTGTAAAGCGAAGTTTAGTAATCTCGAAAGAAATGGTCATTATCCACATCTGTTGTTAATGTGTTTTTCTTCCTAATTACAAATATACTGCGTAATATCTCGAAGGCAATGAATATAATGAAGAGATATACATATATATATATATATATATATATATATATATATAGTATATAGTATATATATATATAGTATATATATACGAATTTACTTAACTGAAATTATGCCCCCATTAATATAATTGATTTTTCATCTCATTATTACTACTTTTTCTGATCTGTTTTATATATTTCTTTGTAGTATTAACCTTGCGGGATGTATATTTCATGAGTATACTGTTGTAAATCAGCTGGCGCTACTTTATGTAAATGATTATAGCGTCTTCCAGTTCTTGTAGAGGCCGTGAAAGCTGCAACAATGTCTAGAGAACTGAACCGTTAGTGGAACATTCGTTTTGTCTCTAGTCCTTATTTGACTCTTGCAAACTTGGTACCACCATGGTGAATTCTCTTCAGCAAAGGTTTTTTAACTGCGGCCGAATGCTTGTCAATCTCAATCGCCTTTTAGCATAATTTCCAATCATTACCTTGAAAGTGGTCATTATTTTTTACTCGGCACACCCAAACGTGTATTGATTTGTACCTCGAAATTTGCTTAATTGTTGGTAATTAAAATAAATCATGTGATTTTATATTGAATTAATATCTGCCACTCGTTCCAAATAAATAGCTTAACGTTTTTAAGAATGTTTGTAGTTTCATTTTAATACAAAGTTTAAAACTTAATACATGTTTGATAATTAACTTTATTAATTTAATCAACACAGCTTTTGCTTATGAGAATCATATTTTGCAGAATTTTGGTTTGAAATTATTATTAGATAGATCATGGTTTTGTCGACATTTGGCGACATTAGTAGTCAGGTCTGTTATTGAGGCGCAAACAGTTGCCATATCGTTGAATAGCCAAATTTCTTTCTCACGGTACTACTGGAACATCGGTTAATGCTACCATTGTAAGTAATTAGTTTTGCCTTGAATGTTGTCTAGAAAGACCTTACGATGACGCTTATTACCATCCTTTCCAAGAAAATTAGCACGATCAGAGTTTAGTCAAGCGAACAATGATGCCTACGTTAATCTTATATGACAGTGTTAAATTAGGTAAATTTATTAAAATTGACGACCATAAACGTCATTTTAAGGTTTTGCTTGCCTGCCATTTGTCATCCCACACGTCGTGGTAGCGTGAAGCTTTTTTTGGGCTCATCAACGAGGAGAATCAACATTCTATGAAAGTATTCTTGTAGAATGTCATCCTAGGTGCTGTCGCATACATGGAACACAGAAGAGGAATACTTTCACCGTTAATGACGTGGTACATGCTCTTAAACTACTAGGCTCTTGGTGTGTTTTAAGGTTTTGCTGGCATAGTCAAAGTAACGCGTAAAGACGTGCAAAAATATTGAAATGTGATGCTTCATTAGCCGTATTGCATCATTTTTCAGCATTTACTAAGTCATTGAGTTTAGGTTCAATTTTGTATATATTTTAAGTTTCAATGGCGCGCTAGCGTGACAATTGACTTCGAAGTGGCGTATTGCCAAATTGAGCCTAGTTCGCAATCTTGGCTACTGCTGGAGAGACGCACAATACATTTATACCGTCGTTTTTTAGATAGGTTGTCAATCAAACTAAGTATATGTAGGCTACGATTCCTTCGTTCAACGGCTATGTTCATTCGATTGTAATATACGGTCAATTAACTAATATAAAATGCATTCAGGCAAAAGCATTCACTGGTACAACCAGGCGACTTTTTTATCAGTGCTTCAGCAAGCAAGCGTGATTGCAACCTTGGCCTTATAAAAATAATTTCCCAACTTGAGAAAATGAGAAAGTTGGAAATTTCGATCTTCTTACAAATAGTTGTATACAACATGTGACCTTGTGAATTGAGTTCATAGTACGAGTGCGCGGCCTAGTCTGCATTATTTCCTAAAGTCGCTTTCGGCGTTAAGCAACGGATTAGTCGTCTGAAACGTGTTTTGGTCGCCTATATTGCAGAGAAAACTTCTGTCGTCTTGATCACTGTGCCTCGTAACTCTGTTGGGAACTCCGTCGATAATAAAGTGATCAAAATCCATTAACTCTCTATTAGTACTGTAAATGTCTGTATGTTTGAACGGGTGCGCGTGTGTGCATTAATGCGAAAAGGATAAATAACAACTATGCCTACGCCTATATACATTATTAATGGACATTTCATTTAGCAGACAAGCATCCAATCATTGTTTATGAATGCTTTTAGTGATGGACAATATCTGTCATATCGATGCTAAATGTAATGAGAACTTTGTACTGAAGTAACTTAGTAAAGGGTTGTGCTGTTAAAACTGTAATTAGTACAAAGTGTATACTCATATTGCAAAAACAAGTAGAGATATTGTTTATTTTTATTGCGTTATGCTAGTACCAGGAGCGTAATAAATTACTACGAGAGGTTCGAAGACATGCCGTTTAAGTACCTGATGTGTGTGCTGTTCCTAGTTCTTCTGATTATCGGAAATATTTCAAATACCTTTGTCAGTATCCGGAATCGTCACACAGTCAATCAAAAGTATTAGAAACAAGCTAATGAATCATGTCAATGGAATATGTCACAGGAAACTCACCGTCAAAGCACTAATTTATTTGGCGTTCCTGCTTTCACACACATATACCTTAAACCTCCTCTTACTCTTAAAATTAAAACTTTTGTTGTGACTGATCTTTCTTATTTAAAAACATTTTGCATCCACATTCCTGTTTATCACATCTGTAAATTTCGGTTTTACTCTCTTTGTTGATGATCAAGCCAAGAAAACTTTATCGTAAATTTAACAATCAAAACAAACAATAATCTATGCACTATACAAATTTATATTCTATTCTGGCCATTAGATTATTATAAATAGAAGTAAATGTATTTTTCTATTTATCAATATTTATATATGCAAGTATGTATTAGGTTTTGCGAACCTAGTAACAAATTAGTTTAGTTGTTTTTTAAGAAAGAAAACACTTTATATCAAAGTGTATGTGTATTTTTAATAATGGTCGGTTTAAATTTTACATAATAAACCCAATTAACAACCTAGCAAACTGAATTAGGAAGACCTGCTCTGAACTCAAGATCGAGGAAGATCTAGGCCCCATCTGAGGAAACTTTTGCTAATGAACAACTGGCTAGAGCGGTTTATTGTTGTTAACATCAGAACACAGCCGTTTCGTACTACAGAGGATACTAACAAAAATGTTTCCGTAAGGACAATTTACATGCGACCCAACAGTCTGACTAATTGATCGGCGGCTGAATCAAATCACTAAGGCGCGTCTCCCTAGGGCAGAAGTGTGCATGACCTTGAGCACACGTCGAGCCCGGAGGTTGGAGGCCGACAATCAATTGCCAATTCTCTCAAAATACTTCATGGTCGACAAATTTGCATGCATGTAATTTTGGAAATAAAAAAGAACAATTGATCTAAAGTATCCAACAACATTTACAGCAGAAATTTATTTAAAAGTCCTGAAACCCTCATGGAAGTCAGCTATTCCTGTGCATATATTTGAAATGTGGCAAACAGCAAATTTACCGATTGTCTCAGTTCTGCACAGATAAAAGTCCGAAAATTTGTTTTACATATACGAAATATTAATCGACCATTATCCACAATAGACTTTGTTATTGATTTTTTTCCTGATAAATATAAGGTGTGATATCCGAAAGCAGTGGGTATTATAAGTATTCATATATTTATACATATTAGTATAGGAGCGTTTGCATACAACTATTTGGAAAAAAATATTTAGTGCACACAAAATTGCCATTCACAGAATCATGTTTCGTTTAATTTTTTACTCCTCTGACTTTTTCGGTAATTTTTTAAACGTGTTATTAATTGATTTTGAATTCAGATATTCTCCTTTTGCCTTCAATTATAAGGCTACACCTAATTTGACTTCTTTCATTTTCTGATATGATCTCAAAATTACTTCTTTCTTTCTCGAAAATGCATTGCATCAGACCATTTTGTAGATTTCGCTCTTTTTCAAACGTAATTTAACCTTAATTAAAATTTGTTGTTTGAATAAAAAAATCTCTTTTCAGTTATTTTAAAAATTCAAGGAGCATGTGGCTTGAGCTTTTAAAAATATTTTACTACGTTAAACGCAAAATCGCTTCCTTTCCTTATAGAATTTAGAAATACGCATATCTTGGTTCTATTTGGATCGTCTGCTTTTTAATTAAACAATACTTCTTCGTTGTATGCATTATTTCTATATTCTGTAGATTAAGGTTATTAACTAGGCTTATAGATAATGCCAGCACAGTGGTCCTTCGATTTATATGCATCGAGATTCAAGACCTGAGATGCTTCGCCAGTGCGCCTTAGTTACAAAGGACGATCTTTTTAAATTTCTCTCTACTTTAGAATTATCGGAAGTACTATATATAAGTAAACCCTATCATACAAATTTAATTAATATCTCTCGTCAAGTTTGCAGATTGTGGCTAGCTAGAGCAACTCCTTTTAGAAGGTCACACTAATTGTAGCCCGACTAAGGCAAAAATAATTACAATCTAGTTTTCATAAGTCTTAAGATTAAATGCAATGCGCTGATCCTTTAGCGTGAAACTAAGCTTTATGGCTCTGGGCCAAGTATTCTTTAATTAGATTCCAGCCCGAATCAGTTCTGGCTACCAACCAAAGATTTGCTTAATAAAGCCGAAATCACGGTCTAATAACCAGCTTCCACGTGATACCTCATGTTATTTTTGGACTATATATATATATATATATGTACATATATATATATATATATATATATATATATATATATATATATATATATATAACATGTATGCACGACATCACAATAAAACGGTTTCTTTGACTTGTTTAATGTGAATTTTCTTATATGTTCCACTGCTGTGCATTAACACTGTGTACAGAAAAAATGTAAACATTCCGTATTTGGCTGTTAGTATTTTCCTCACAAATGCAATATACACAAAAACGGAACTGGCTTTGTTCCAAAAAAACTAAGTATGCTAATGGCTACCTCATTAATGCCTTAAATATTAGTTAACTTTTAGTTCCGATTTGCTTAATTTCGTTTCTCTTGACTTTTAATAAGTAATAAAACGTCAAATTTTTTGCAATCAAAGGGAGCTTACATGATTATAGTTTCGGCTGACGTAATTGCGTTTATCAAGTTAGTAAACCGTTCTTTTTTCAATAAAAAAATTGTAAACTATTATAAAAGATTTCATATGTTTTTAAAAATTAAACGCATATTTTTCATTGCTGCAACGATTTACCATTCAAGTCTGATTTGCGCAAAATATTTAATGTCTTTCGTGGTCATTTTCAGTAAAATAAATATGCTTATTATGTACGGTTTCATTTTTTGCGTCTTTTTAAAAATTTATCGCGAATTATTTGACAGAAATTATCCCTCTTATGTGTTTCTAAATGGCAACTTGTAATTAAGTTAATTACGAATCTTCGACATTATTTTCTGAAACCATTATATACGAAACATCATTCGTACTAAGCACTGAAAGTTATGTTCGATCTAACCTCGGTTGATTAACAATTCGATTTCTCATTTCTAGTACCAAGAGCAACATTAAGGTACAGAAACGTTAAACAGCCAATGTTTGATCGAAGTTCATTTCCAGTGTACTTTAATTTTGTCAGTATAAACTAAGAATTTTATAGTGTAGAAAAGTATATTCATCCAGTAGACCGATTTCGTCCTTATTGGGAACGCATAACGTACTGGCCAGTATTTGCCGCGGACAGGGCTCATACCTGGGCACGTCTGCTTCGGAATCTGGTGCTCTAACCACTGAGCCACCCTGCCGCATGCTAAACACAATTTTCAATCATATACTAACTATTGTAACTCGGTTAGTCTTTTTTCTTTTGGGTGGAGCTTATATGGCATCCATTTAGGCCCAAAGTTCCAACTAACCATTCCCAATCTGGCATTAATGAACAGTCAACCGCACTAAATGGGGGAGTGGTATTGAAAGGCAAAATTATATAGTTAAACGAACATTGATTGCGCGGGCAGTGATAAAATTTACTATAATCAAGGTTGCCAACTAGATATAAATACCTGACCCATTAAGTACTAAAATTTTGTGTGTTTAAACTTAGAATTGTATAGTGTAAAAAAGGCAATTCATCCAGTGAAATGGATTCGTCCTTATTGGAACTCATCATGTACCCAGCCAGAATTTGCCGCGGACAGGGCTCGAATCTGGGCACGTCCGCGGCAATTCTGGCCAGTACGTGATGAGTTCCCAATAAGGACGAAACCGGTCTACTGGATGATTTACCTTTTCTACACTACAATTCTTAGTTTTTACTGACAAAATGTAATTACTTAGTGGTCAGGTGATTATATCAAGTTCGCACCCTTGATTATAGTAAATGTTATCACCGCTCGCGCAACCAATATTCTTTGAGATTGCAGATCGACAACCCACGAATGAAAATCGTGGATACATTGAATATGATGATCGCACTGCGCAACCAAGAACAACACTATCCTTTGAAATTTTGCGGCGTGCATAAGTCGCAAGACTGCGATTTGCGTACGCGGGTTGTCGATTTGCACTATCAGTTTCGCAAAGATCTGATTTATCCCCATTTCCAAGTACTCATCTGTTTTGCCTTCGATCAGGCTGGGTGCGTATTCGCCCCTTTCTTACGAAGGCTTTAACATTGTTACTACTAACCACTGGAAATGGGGTGCACAGATTAGATAGCACCTCATTTCCAGTAATTAGTATAAACGATGTTGAAGCCTTCGGAAGAATGGGACGAATACGCACCCAGCCTGATCGAGGACAAAACATATGCGTACTTGGAAATGGGTATCAATCGGATCTTTGCGAAACTGATAGAAGGACAACAATGTTAAAAAACAGATTTAAAAACCTGAAGCTTTAAGTCTTTTCTTTGTATTAGGAAAATAGACGGTAATTCCTCACTTTCGAAATTAAGTTAAAAATTAGGTCAATTTTATTCGTTTACATGGACTATTTTTAAATATATAACTTATTGGAAGAAGGGGTCTTTGGCTTTAAGCTTTTCTACTCGTATCCTTTTAGATTGAGTCTATTAATCGCTCTTTGAGAATTCGATTGAATATCGAGAGGGTTGGTTTATGACGTTTCATGCCTTATATGGGATAATAAACATTATTCTGTCAATGCGCAAGCGATTTGGTCTTCATTAAACTGTTTTAGTGTATGAATGTCGGTACTTGTGTATTGGAGCACATTCTGCCTAATTCTGAGTAAAGACGTATTTGAAATTGTCTTACGTTACACGAAATATTGCTCATTCGAGAAATTTTTATGTGCACCTGGATCCCATCCCGGTCCTACACAACCCAAGCTGACTAGTTGACATGAGCTTTTTCTGTCATGGAGAATGAGCCCATCTTGTTGCTTTCGTCAATCGGATGCCGGCTAAAAAACTAATGCCCTACTAGGAAATAGAATTTTAGGCACGCGTAAAACAGTATCGAGCCAGCGCGTTTGATGGAATCTTATTTTTTGTCTAAAGAGGCATTTTTTCGCCCCCCTCCAAAATATGCATAAGGATGCCAGCGTTTCATAGTCGTTAGTGGCTGCCTATATGGGCTGTGCTTCTCAAACTACGATGGTCAAATGTCTTCAGGCGTCCGAAATCTTTAATTTTAAAAATTAAATTTCACTAGAGCATAGCAGTACTGCGAGAAGAAATGTATTGCACAAACTAACTTCAAGGCAGAGTGAGATACTTGTGTTTCTCTCTTATCGGCTAGGTTGGAGCAAGCTACTCTTGCTTTCGCGATTCTCATATTCACTTCATCATTAATATTAGCTGAGTTATTGTTACAGCTACCAAGATTTGTGAATCTGTCAACTACGTACAAATCCCTAACTTAAAGCTACAAAGTTGAAGTGAGTGATGAGTGATCCTGCAGTATTAATGTACGTTTAGAGAGTGCAAATTTCATACAGCAAGACGAAACAACGACTGATAATCTATTCAAGGTGGCATGGACAGAATCTCTGTTATCGCATAAGAATACAATATCGTATGCATAGTCGAGATCGACTGATCTACTGGCGGAGAGAGCTTCGACATCTGCATCTTGAACGTATGGAAGAGTATGGTTTATAATGGCATGTAGTACAATATTTGACAGAAACAAGGACATTAGATATCCTTGGCGGACACCACTGATAGAACCAGAGTTGCCCGATAATTCATTGGGAACCTCAGTGCGACAATAATTATTTGTGTGGAGAGCGCGCATTATTTTTCAATGTTTAGAGGGCATACTATCTTTCAACAGAATATCGAAAGTAACATTGAGATTCACTCAGATGTACCCTTTAATTTTAGAGTGACAGCTATTGTGTACTGGCGATAAGTATGTCGCTGTTCAAATCTCGACATGGCCTCAATCCGGTTTGTTTTCCCTTATATAATCAAACGAACATTGGTTGCGCGGGTGGTGATGACAATTAATTTTAATCAAGGTTACGATCTTGATATGAACACCTGACCAATTATGTACATAAATTTGTCAGTATATACAATTTAACAATAATTGATTGCGCGATTGGTGGTAACAATTCTTTAAATCAAGTTTGCGAGCTTAAAGTAAACACCAATCCCATTGTATTTAACTAATCGTCGAACAACATAACAAAACTAACGCCAGCCGCAACGCACTGATGCGCTTCGATCTTCCATGATCATCATCAGAGTACGACGGCAAACTGACTTCAAACTCGCAAACTTGATTTAAAGAATTGTTACCACCACCTGCGCAATCATTTATTGTTAAATTGTACTGCCTATATATGTATATGTGGCGAAAGCTGCAAACAGTTAATATTCATGACTGCATAGAAATTGTGCAGACGACATTTCCAGTCAAGTTAAATGTATGCGAGACTGCTAGAGGTGAGAGCCGCATATCTAACTTTGATTTCCATATATATTCAATGCGGTTTGATCCTCGATAGTCAGTTTGCCGTCGTACTCTGATGACGATCATGGAAGGTCGAAACGCGTCAGTGCGTTGCAGCTGGCGGTAGTTTTGTTATGTTGTTCGACGACTGGTTAAATACAATAGGATTGGTGTTTACTTTAAGCTCGCAAATTTGTTTCTAAGAAATTGTAAGTGTAAACTATGAATTGTATAGTGTCTATTAGATGAATTGCCTTTTCAATACTACACTACTTACTTTATGCTGACAAATGTATGTACATAATTGGTCGTGTTTATATCAATATCGCAATCTTGATTAGAAGTAATTGTTTTTCCCTTGTATGTGATTCACACGCAGCACTGAGAAAACAACATAAAGCTAATAGTCTAGACGCGACTAAAGTCGTGCTTATACCACGATGGTTAGTGCACAATTTCCGATTATCATTTTTGAAGAAAATGAATTATAAACGATTCGCTCCAAGAAACCGTCCTGGTCCCTTTATTAAAAATAGTAGGAAATAGACTAGTCAATTCCCTAAAAATTAAGTCACCAACATTTTTTTAAACGTAGGACACAAATCATCATGCCCTGCAACTTTGCGATGCTTAAGATACTTGATAGTATTGCGTATTTCTTACTCTGATGGTTGTTTCAAATTAGCATTCCACAATGTTGATATAGGCATATTTTTGGTGCTCGGGATTGATGCACTTTTCCAAGAAAATTTGCCTCAGACATGCTCCACGATCTATCAAGACGATAAATTCCATCAATTTAAATAATATTTTTGCACTCATTTCTTGTTTTTGTAACGTTTGATCTTCTCGGGCCTGTTGTGCGAATGAGCTGAAACACGCAGGGACTTTTACCTAACGTGAAAAGTTCTTCCGTTTCTGCAGCCTTTCTTGTCCATACGTATTTAAGATCGACATTTCGTTTGTCCGTATGTTGGCATCTTATACCTCTACGAGTATTATTATAAGCTGAGTTAGCAGGAGTTTGGCGCCTCGTTTCGAGGATTACCACATACTTCATTGGGACCAAATTATTTCTCCACGAGAGCCTACAATGGCACACACAGTACTATCTACATTGTGCATAGCGAGACTTACCTTCGTCCAAGGTAAGTTAGACTTTTTACAATCAAGATCATTTAGCATTGACCTTTTTCAAATGTTAATACTTTTGTTGGAAACTGGAGTGATCGAATTTGCTTTCTGTAAATATAAGAATTATTCTAGTATAAATAAGTGCAAGGTCCCAATCGGCATGATGTCCAAAGCAGACGACACTCCAGAATGCAACAACACCATGCATAACTAATTCCTACATGATCTAGTTGAGACCAAAAATGTCCGCTGTATGGAGGACGACATGTAGCGCAACGCCTTGTACTACGTTTGAAGTGTATACCACTCCAGTGTTATCTGTGCTTTGCGCAATTATCCAACAGTCGTTCATCACTATCATTGTGCAATGAGCCTAAAGTGTATCTGCCTCCTATATGAAATTGTGCGTTTCTCAAGCACCCAACTGGAATATTTATATCACTCATGGCCCACACAATATATAAACTTCTCTTTCTACTCAGTAGAGAACTTAGGTCTAAATAGAAAGCGCATTTGTTGTCGTCTGTGCTTCAATCGCATAGGCAGATATAATGAATAGGCAACAGTGATTAAGATTTACGGAATATTTTAAATGGACATCTTTAAGCTTGCCGCACAATTTAGACTGTTTACGGGTGACCATTCAGATTATAAGCTACGGATTGCCGACATCCTAATGTCCGGTTTGCGAAAACTTCGTGGTAAAACAAGCATGACGTCAATGACACATAGATGAGGATAGCGCACCAAGTTTTCTAACTCTTAAGGTCCTGACTTTTAGTTTCGGCAAATGCAACATATATCAATTTATAATTTATTCAACAAACGTAATCGAGCGTCTTTTTGACAAATTTCTTTTAATTTGCGAGCATTAAAGGCATTGATGTTAAAGCATAACCTGGGTTTATTAAGTGCTACTTTACTTGAAATATTATCAATATTTTCCGAATTTATACTGGGTTCAGTGATTTGATCAACATCTATAAAATCTGAAAGAGCGTTATTGCTTGATTGAGACCATAAAATAGGCATCATCAGAAATTTAGGCGTCTTCCGTTAGCTGATTTCACTTATTTACTCTGTACGACTCAGCAGATAATGCGAAATTTGGATCATTCGCGACGGCAAATGCAGTTTGGAATCATTATAATTCGTAACGCTCATGGTTAAATGTTGGCAGTAAAGGAGTACTAGTTCGCTCATTCTTAGTGGGAATGGTTTATATTCAGAGTTTTCCTTCTCTTCGTTTGTTAATGAAGGCTGATGAGCCCTATCTGCTTAGGCGTCAGTGGCCTAAGTTTCCAACAGCAGCCAAGGCTTGCCATTCGCAT
Source organism: Eudiplozoon nipponicum (assembly GCA_029291075.1). NCBI lineage: Eukaryota > Metazoa > Platyhelminthes > Monogenea > Mazocraeidea > Diplozoidae > Eudiplozoon > Eudiplozoon nipponicum. Next base: position 120,647 of record JAQBSW010001649.1, read on the forward strand.
CTGGCACGCTTGCTCTTATTTTGTAACTACCAATATTGTACTACGTTTTAGAGCGCAGTTAAACCGAATTCGAGACTTCACATGAAACTGGATAATGGATGTAGCCCTTTGAACTCTTATAGGTTCTATTACCGAGCCGACTAACTAGCACGGGCCTTTCGTTAGGCCTGAATTTTCTACGGCTAAGCGCCACGCAAAGAAGGACCGCGTTACTTAGCGCTGAAATACACTCAACAGTAAACGACGGTCCGATTTCACGATGCTGTTTGAAATCAAATGCAAAAATAAAACTGTTTTTGCAATAGTAACAAGTTCATTAATTGTAGACGTTCATACTGTAAGATATAACTTCATTATTTCGATTCCTCAAACAGGTGTTCATTAAACGAACATTGGTTGCGTGGGCGGTTATAACATTTACTATAATCATGGTTGCGATCTTGATACAAAAACCTGACCCATTAAGTACATACATTTGTCAGTATAAATTAAGTATTGTATAGGTTAGAAAAGGCAATTCATCCAGTAGACCGGTTTCGTCCTTATTCGGAATTTATCATGTACCGGCCAGAATTTTCCGCGGACAGGACTCGAACCTGGGTACGTTTGCTTCGGAATCTGGTGCTCTGAGCCGCTCTGCCGCATTTGGTTCATTATTTAATTTATGTTTTTAGATCTCACTAAGAAGGAAATTGGATACCAAGGCGAGAATGTCAGTTGAGACACCATTAGGATTGATAAAATTCAGCGTCAGTCCAAACCAATTTTGATCAACAACAAGTATACAGGCATGAAAAGACATCAGATTCCCCCATAGTGTGCTTTAGTAGAGCCTGTGCCTTTGTTGCCGATAAAGCAATGTTTTTTTCCATTGTACTTATTCTGTTACTCCAGAGGCATTGTCGCCAGTTGTCTTACTTGTAACTTTCTTTGCACTCAGTGCACGCTTGCACGACATATGTCGGCCTCCAAAAGCGAAATCGGCTGAAATGACATAACTTGTTTTCGTTAGATGAGGTATTGCCCCGTTTTATTATAAATCTTGCCAGCACGTTCGGTTAGGGCTCGACAGTAATCAGACGGAAATGTGTATGGACTCGGGCAAAAATAACAATTATTAAAAGTGAATATGAACCACTTATTAGTATGAAATGCGTGAATGCTACCATTATGATCGAGCTTAACAGACACGTGACTAAAATTGAAGGTTCAATTGTTGAATGAATCACGACGACACGCAGATGCCGTGCACCTGTCGACAGACTCATTATTTTAGTTAAATAACCAATAAACTGCAGCTCTGAGAATTTTTTCGTGTTTCAACCAACAGTGTGCACAACATAGTTTGAAAATATAAAAATTTGGTTTATATTGAAAATACGACATCACGAATCTTTATTATGTGGACAATTTAATGAGAAACTGGGACCAACAACTGAAGCTACGCGAAGTCTCAGTGACAAACGTGTCTATTATTAACATGGGTTCATTCTTAGTGCGCCAATGGTGTATAACAAAGTATGAATGATCTGTGTGTCCTGTTGCAGTTCTCTACAACACAATATCGCATAAACGATTATCGTTTATGTTTTGACGTGACGTGTTTTCAGCATTCGGCATTTAAATGCTGAAAAATAATAACTTCCATAGAACATTGACTCGTTTATAACTATAAAGAAATACATCAGCTTGTCAAAATTTGTTCAGATAGTGCATTTATCACTTTTTGAAAAAAATTTATCAAAAATAAAATATTTGGTATATGCTATTTATAGAATTTGCTTACTCTGTTGGATATAAAATAAAGTTTCTTATTATCCAAGGACTGTTGGATGGTTTCTGTTAGAATTCCACAGGAACTGTCAATTCAAATGACAAGGTACACAGGATTATTTCGACGATATTGTATGATATGCTTAAAATCATTCTGAGATGGTTGAACGAATAAGCGCTATATATATATATATATATATATATATAATAGGATTTGTGTTTATATCAAGATCGCAACCTTGATTTAAATAAAAATGGAATAGCGTTGGACATTTAATCGAGACAAGCTACAAATCGGAAAATATCTCGGAATCTTGGAACCTGACGTACCTGCATATCTTCTTTTTCAACGTGCTTCAATGTTCCGCCTATCGTGGACATTTCTGTCTCGGCAGCAACATTATTTCGTTTCACTAGTTTCACAATGCCCTGTAATTGTATTGTCAACCAATTAAAAAAGAGGATATCAGAATCAATTATTGTACTATTTTTTATCAATAAAATGTCAATTTTAACTTGTGCTTCGTTATTAATTATCGATGTTGTTTAAGAGTCAGTCGGTTCAACGTTAATAAAAGCGAAAATCTACTGAAAAGGATTTTATTATTGCGCAACGATCCCTAAGATAGTTCCAGTATGCTTGTATTGATGGATCAATTCAAAATATTTACAGTGCAATAGGCGCTAGTTTATTGGCGATCATTCTGAGTTAACACGTAACTGGTGCATCAAGCTATGGACGAGTTGTCCAAATACAATCTTATAATTTGCGAAATTTCGAAATATGCTCTAGTTATTAATGTGTAACAAAAGAGCCAGCGCTGCTATGAGAGGAGAAAGCGAAAAAGTTAGACGACACAAGTCGTTTGCTCGACATTTTTATCATTAGGGGGGGCAAGGCAGACGCAATACCACAAGCTCGTGATGACGAATTGCTAATTTACGTGAACAATGAGATTTAATAGACAGTGTACTGCTAGACCCCATTAGGTTATGGCAAGGTGTGTGACCAGATACAGTTTGGCAGTCGTGCGTTATAAATTCGATGATTCCAAATTTGAATCAGGTGCTGTTTTGGTAAAATATGACACAATTTGTACAACTTGGCAATAGAAATTTTGACCACGCGAGAACGTCACACCGTACTTTCAATGCTGTGCAAGTGAACAAAATTTCGCGCAGAGTTTTGATTGGTTCGCTACGCATAAATCTTGCACCATTAACCCGCTTCATTTTACGTTCAAAGGAGAGGTGATTAAAAATTCGTATTGCACTATGTGCAGTTGTCCCTAGCCGAAGTCCTCAGGTGGAATACAAAGAGTTCAATAGTTAGTCTTTCTATTAGCAATTGGTCAGGTTTTTTGACGAAATGTCAAGAAATGTGACGCACAAACATGCATACCATATTTTGAGGTACAAACTACACTGCATACGATTGTTTGATAATATTAATTTGGAACTGCTTCAATTGGCTATCATAGAATTGTAATATGTCAGTTTGAGTTTGAATAAAGTTTAACTTGATCTCTCAAGATTATACGGTCATATGAGCATATACTGCCATTCTTGTGTTCCGTTAAATTGTTAGACCTCTTTATAATCAAGTTTTCTCTTCTACTGCCGTTTCTGAATGGTTAAAAAGCCTGCAGCTGAGCAGTGTGTCGTGGAGTCGAAACAACTTCGCAGTTCCGGCTTTAATTATTTGTTTTATACTAGCCATGCAGTCTTAGAAACTCATGTGTACCTTTCAACAAATATTATTAACGAATTTTACTCATACCAATAAAACCAATGCTAAATATATGGGCACTTTCTTCAGAGAAACGTTATTTACTGTTTAAGTTTTCGGCAATGATGTTTATAGCTGCTTACTTACGATTAACCATCGTAGTTACAAATACGTTCATTTAAGAAACCGTCCATTTTGCCGGTTTTCATAAAAATTATTCTAATTAAATTGATATTCTTGAAATAAATAACAATCGTACATTTTATTGACTTTGTCCAACATCATATCAGAACTACCACCAGAAAACGTACTGTCACATTTTGGTTTTTTTCTTGATTAATATCAGAGCGCAGTGACAACGTGACAAGTGTAAATCAGCTTTCTAAAGCATTATATATACATTGCGGTATGATTTCTGTACGACTTTTACGTTTTGCATCACAGATGATCATGAATTTTCGTAAACCTTCGGTAAGTGCAACAGATATTAGTTTTTCGATGTTGTTTGACTGGTTAAAATAAGGCACTGTGCTTATTTCAAGCTTGGCAATTAGAATAGAATGAAAGCGCTGATAAGTTAAATACAGCTTTGGTAATTTGGTTTTGTTACAGAAAAATGAGAAATATAACTCCATGAAACAAACAACAAATATAATTAAACCAACATTGATTGTATGGGCATGATAACAACTATTTAAACTAAGGTTGCGATCTTACTGTAAACGCCACTCCAATAATGTACATGCATTTGTCTGTATAAATTAAGCATTCTAGAATTTAGAAAAGGCAATTCATCCAGTAGACAGGTTTCGTCCTAATTGGGAACTCCTTATGTACTGTTCAGAATTCGCAGCGGACAGGGCTCGAACCTGGGCACATTTGCTTCGGAATCTGTTGTTAATAACCGCTGAGCCCAAATTGAGCAGCAGAACACTTTCATTAATACGGCAATGTGCTCTGAGCTTTAAATTTGTACACATCCAATTCAAGCTCAATGCTTGTACGTGCTTCTTCTGCTTGCATAAATCCGGCTGCAATTTATTTATCCATAAGGCTTCGAAAAAGGGAGCTAGCCACGAGCGGCGGATGGAAATTCTTCCAGATTGCCTGGCGGTCGGTTTCCGTTTTTCTCGCTGTGTTCACATATTTCTATCTTGTTTTGCTTTCCAATTTATATATAAAGATATGTTCATTAGAAGATATTTGAGAAGACAATGCGAAAGAAATGTTTCTTATATCTGATAAAATTTCTTTTTGTTTTTTGCACACAGGAAGAGTTTCAAATAAGTACAAAACAGGCCTATGGATTAATTTTCTTTTCTACATTATGGAATATTTAGTTTATACTGACAAATGTACGCATAAAATTGGACTGGTGTTTAAATCGAGATCGCAACCTTGGTTTAAATAAACAACCATAGGTGCATTAAATGAAGCAGAATCTTTATTTAAGCACACAATAAAAAATTGAATTAGTTTCCAGTTTTGTCATAAATATAACTGGCTTCAATCTATAGAAATATTTTATCTAACCAGGTCGTCGTAAACTTTGGTACCGTAACATTTTCATGTATTTTGCCGTAAGAGTAGGGCTATAGTCAATTCTATCATAAATATAAATTATTTATGACATTCTGATGGGATTTACGTATGTCTCACAACATCGATCTTAATGTCATGGACAGACTGCACGCTGTTAATAAAGACCGGCAACTAACAAACTTAAATACCTAGTACTAAAGCAAATAATATCAGTTACACAGTGGAATCCCTCTTTGTCTCCCTTTCATCCACTGCAGATAGCTAGCCTGCATGGCTGTACGAAGCAAAACTCTTAGGAACGACTCTGCGCCGTGTATTCGGATCTCTGTTTGTTGTGTGTGATCGAGGGGTGTTTGGTCTTGCCTGGATGCCAGTAAATTGTTGTTGGATTCTGTGATTCCTGGTCTGTTGATGAAACTTGAATATTTAGGCCACGTGTGTGTCGTTTTTTTTAAATGGCTTCATTAATATGTAATAATTTTTCTGATTTTGCTTTATGTAGGATTGAAAAATTGGTCAAATTAACAGGGTGTCCGATTTCCAATATATGATCGGAAATAGCTGATTTTCCTGACGGTGCCAAGCCTTTGTTAATCAATTTCTATGGCAAATATTGCTGGGTTCTGCTTATCA